>JAJEKV010000194.1:0-136710 GCA_021234155.1 Isoetes taiwanensis | reverse complement strand
CACTTCGGTACTTCGTTCAGTTACGTATTACTCTCCTACATGGAGTCAACTAGGAAACTTAGACAACAAGAACAAGCATCAGTGCGACTATTTGAAAACATTCGCGCGAGAGTGCAGCCAATGAGGACGCTCTGAAAATTTGATATGGCTGACTACCCTGACACAATCGCGGGCAGTTTTCATTGCTCTCAATTCGTTGAGCCTAGTGGAGTCAGTTGGATTCTTCAACTTGGCGAGGTGGCGGCGATGCGCCAAGCTGGTCTAGTCACGCTAAGCGTGCATATTCACTTACATTCAAACATCAGCTGATACATAATATTCCAACTAAATTCATTAAACACTTATCGATGCTATTTGAAGATTATTGTCTATGTGTTGTGTAGCTTAGTTTTCCTTTTAAATTGTTTTGTGTTATTTATTCTATGCTTTTTTATATGTAAACTAACGAACATTATAAAAGACAAGAGATCAAAACACACCTATACAATCACGGTCGGTGCACCTATAGAAGTCGGCGAGTCAAATTATGTCCCGAGCGGGGCGAAGAATTGAATCGACACCTGTGAATGTGGAGTGCGTCGAGGCGGCGGGATCAGCATGGATTTTCGGTTCCCTCTGGTGAGGACCCCTCTACTCGATCTCCTTGGCATGAAGGGTTGGAAGCGAGGAAGCTTGAGATGTCGGTACTCGGCAAATGGAGAGGAAGCGGCCCGGCGCATGTCACAGAGAATGAGTTCGCCTGGCCGGAGTTAAGAAGGTTAGCGTGCGATGGATGAAGTTTCAAGAGGGATAATTGCACCATCACGGAGGTGCACGCATAATGTAGGCTGGCGGCGAGGGGCACGGCTATTGTCAAGTGGGCGAGACTACGGCGATGTAATCTAAAATTTGGACAGAATTGAGTTTGAAAGTGAGTGGCCTAGTAGGCGAGAGGAAGGGGTAAATTATAAGGCTCCGCAGTGCAAGAATCGCGTGGTTAGAGCAAAGCGGTCGGCGTCGTAATCCCAAGTGAAGGACATTTACCCCACAGCGATTGAGTTTAGTAAGAGTTTTTAGCGGCAAGTATACCTGACTTGTGAAGGAAGTGCGTAAATTATGGGAAGTAGGAAATGGAGGCAAGGAAGCGGTAGTGGCGGCCGCGAAGAGGGTCAAGCTATTGGAGAAGATAGCGAGGAAGTGGGCCACATGGTGAGCCCATCACCATTACATACCTTGTTGGCGGCGGCTATCCAACTTTGGAGGTGGCGAGGGGTAGCGTAATTTTGGGAGTGAATGACCTTGTGGATATTGGACCCAACTAAGAGAATGAGAGAGAAGTCGAGACCTAACACTTTACGAAGAGAATATTAAACGGGGGCGATGCCGTGGGTATGACAAGATGGCGGCCCGAATTAGAGGGCGCTAAGCGGCAACTAGCGGCGATGCGCGAGGGGAGGCTTAGCGGTCCTTAGAAAATAGCGAGCATAGCATAATTTGACCAAATCGTTAGACTCGACCCTTTTAGGGTGACGGTGTCGATATCCTATCTCCCTCGGTATTTGTATGAAGTCGATTGGGAAGAGCTAAGGTTGTTGATTCTGAACATTGCCAATTTTGTGGTGACAACGACCGCGAGGTGGTTTGGTGATACACTCTAGGGTGTGGGCATGGTATGCACATCGCGATGTGTTCTTGATTGGATGTTACCAAAACTACGTCAACCTTGCAAGACGGATGGATTTTCTTTGAGTTACAATATGCACCATATTATTATTTAATATGCAAGAATTAAGCATGCGAAGCGTTGCCACATTTGACACTCAGCGAGGAGGGGATGGCGGTCACACTTTCAAACCTTTGGCGAGATGGAATTGTGGAGGGTGGAGGAGCGGCGTGAAGGAAGCGATTGCGGACATTAACGATTCTTACCACCACCACCTCGAGGGGCGCGGGGTGATTGCCGTGATCAAATGACCAATGAAAATGGGAATATTATAGACATGCCAAATTTTGACTGTATCATTTTGTGAATAGGCGGGTATAATGGCGTTATTCGGAACAAGGTGTAATGATGTTATCAAAGGATCGGTAGTGCTCATAGTAAAAGAAAACATCGAAGACTTCAAATACGCTCTTTTAGTTTTACGTTTTGACGAGTAAAGGCATTGAGACTTCCCAATCTCTTTTTATCTGGCTTAGTCTCTTTTTGTTTGTCCTAGTGGTCACCACGGCTCCTGCGGCTCTACGGCTGGTTGGATGGTGAGTGAGTCAAAACATGCACTGCACGCAACCCTCTTGAATGGTTGTGTCGGTCCGCAGACCTTATATTCTCGATGGCAAACAATATAGACTTCTCGAGGGAGTCTTGTTACACCTCCTTTAGAAGGGCGAGCTTTGCTCTCACTCTTTAGCGTGTCTCTGTGTCGATGTATCTTAGATACTTTGCTAGGTTATAATACACAAAAGGCAGCGCAAAATGAGTCGGAAGCATCGTTAGATTCTAGAAGGAGGTTACAGTACAGTACTCTATTTTTATTGGCCACGGAGGATATAAGGCCTAGTGGTTGCTTCGGTCTGATGGAGTTCATTAGATGTTAGTGATTGAGCAAGCTTTGACTCTGAATTCAAGCATCGAGACTTCCCCATTTTTCTTTCCAGAGCTCTTTGGGCAATGTAGCTTAGTTTACATGCTAAGTTCCATTGTCCACGGGCAGAGGCTTTCGACCAGGGCGTCTCGATGCTGAACCAGTCTCGGTCGAGAGGTGAGGCGCGCACTCTAATTTCAAGCCAAAGTGGTGCACGAGCGTTGTCCATCTATACGATTGGGCGTTAGGCACCAATCATGGAACATCCTAACTCCTTCTATTGATGGAGAACCTTGAGCATCACTATGACTTGAAATTGGAGGAATGGCGTCCGTTAACTTTGATGCGTAAATGCGCCATTTGGATGCCATCACGGACCTATAATTTGTACCTCCACATTCCTTTGGGTGGCATGCCATGCAAGCCCATTTGGGTATTCAGCGCGTATTGCCACCCGGCGACAAGTACAGGTATAAGGTCGAACTCGCTGTCAAGCAATTTGGCGCTCTGCGGTGATATTTCAACTTCGCTCACCGGCAGTCTCTTTAGTTTTTGTTTTTGTGTATCTAATTTGCCCCTAGGATGACATCGGCTCACTGGTGCTGGCGAATTAGATATGCGAAAACTTCGAAAAGGAGTAAGCCAGGCGCTAACCAGCGAATGGTTGTCGAGGTCACCGGGCTTTTATATTCTCCATGGCAAACAATATAGACACCGAGGAAATTCTTGTTACCTCCTTTTGAAGGAGCTTGCGATTACGTGGGTTCATTAGATGTCGTTGATTGATGAGGATTCAACATCGAGACTTCCCAATCTTCTTTCCCCTCCTCTTTGGGCAATGTAGCTTAGTTTACATGCTAAGTTCATTGTTCAAGAGGTGGGTTGGGAGAATGCCGATATACTTACTGTCTCTTTCATCTTTGGCTTTGGGCGTGATCGCCCGGGTTAGTGGATGTTAGTGATTGATGAGTTGAAGCATGAGACTTCCAATCTTTCTTTCCCTCCTCTTTGAGCAGTAGCCAGCTTGGATTTACATGCTAAGTTCCATTGGTCAAGAGAATTAACAGGGTTGGAGAATCTCGACCTCTTCAGTCTCTCTTTTCATCTGGCACGGGTGATCCTCTTGAATGGTTGCCAAATGGCCATTTGGATGCCATCGGGACCTATATTGCCTCCATTCCTTTGGGTGGCACATGCCATGCAAACCCATTTTGGTATTGACATGTGCCACCGAATGAAATAAATACGAATTATAGGTCAGTGCTGGTGGCATGCGAGGATATTCCGACTTGGGTGCCAGTACCTTGTGAACGCCGATGGATCCAGTTAGATGGGGGCTGGTCAGGCTGTTTATTGCCATCGTGGGTACTTCTCATCTGACAAGATTAAAGGCATCGCGAAGAGGCGAAGCAACAGCAGTGCGGGAGCTGATTACTCCTTATTTCGAGCTAGCTGGGTTACATGAAAACATAGAAGAAACATAGAAAGAACTATCATACGTGCTTGAGCATTTGTGACAAAAATTGCCAACCAAAAACTTCTTTTTTTATTAATAGTGCGGGGGCCGGTTACAATAGTATGAAAATCCTCAAGACGATTACAGCGGGCGAAGATACTCATCACATCATTTTCTGGCGGCCTTCTTCATGATTTCATCATTTGCAGTTCCATCACTCTTCTTTGGGGACACAGGTTCAACCTCAGATGACCCTTTCCTTTAGTGGCGTCGAGGCGATGTTTTCTAGCGGATTCTCGTTTGTGTCAGGTAAAAGCGCCAAAGGTGAGTCGTTGGATCGTAAGCCGATCCGCGTCATCTGGCTTGCATTGCTTTCGAACTTTGGCCTTTACGTATCCAGAACTCCTCGGTATCCTCATTTGTCGGCTGTCCAGATGCGAGAATATGGCTTGATTATATCATCTTAAGGTCATCAACGAAATTAGATGCGTTGAATGTCTTCATCAACATGGCTTGCGGCATTGTGCAACGCTTCGTCCTCAACGATATTGAAGCTGTCCTCTTCACCCGAATGCGCATCCATGAAAGGAAGCGTAGCTTATCGATTAGCGGATGTACCTTTATTCTGATTCAATAGCGCCCGATTTGAAGTTGGCTAATACAAATTTTGTCGCCTTCTTACATGTAGCAACTTAGCGTTAGCGAGGGTGACTTAGCGTGTGGCCAATAATACTTATAGGCACTCAATTCCTCTCACTTTACTAGCTATTGGGAAAGATACCAAAAAGAGGATAGTCATTACGAATTGCACGCAGGGTATCCCATTAACTTGCCCATGGGCTTTGCCACCATGCATATGATTCCATGTTGGTTCCTTCTTATGACTCTCGGTCAGCATTAGGTGAAGCTCTTCATCACGCCCACCTTCCACTTTCGAGGTTCTGGTATTCAGTTAACTTCGGCAATGAAAAGCTTGTAGTCGAGCTGTTGGGATAGGTACATTTTGCAGCAATATTTCAGCGAGCCCATCACTTCTTTTATGCATTGTGCTGGTCCATATACTCTCGTGGTTGTGTGGGTCTAAGGCATGCTGGCGCCATGAAAGATCATTGTATGACCTTCCATCGTTCATTGAAGTCTCGAGGTAGTGCTGCTTTGGCGCTTAGCATTGTCAAATGGCGCGTGGGACCATCCGTTCTAGGAAGGATTGAATGGAGTGCCAACACCTCGATTCTTTGATTAACGCAACCGAAGAATCAAGGGTTTTGATGGCATGACAAGCGGGTTGCATGCACCTCACAACATTTTTACACCTTTCCAAAATGTCTCGCCCAAGCATTTTCTCGAAGGCGGCGGCTTCTTTGTCGGTGTTTGGCGGCATTTTCCAACTGCGCCTTCTTTCCAATCAAAAACTGTATGATTAAAGGTTGAGATAATCCAATCCGCGACACTTCAGCACTCTCAGGCAGAGATATAATTGGAACCAAACGGTTTGCCGAGTTCATGAGTGCTAGGCTCGCCGGCATGACGTAAATGGCATAAATTGCCGGCTTCTTTGTGATAGATTTTACAAGCGGCGGCGCTTTGAATGGGATCTTTGAACCGGTGTCTTTGTGAGAACCGGTCGCCGGCAATAGGTTAGAGCAATGGCATTGGCAACTAGTAGCATGCAACCCTGGAAATTAGGCCTCGGTAATTCACGCTAGCTTGCAATTAGGCAGCGTTATCCATTACAACTTGAAATATTCTCTTCGGTCCAAAACTCTCTATCACGGCCTTTGTTTCGAAAAATCAATCTCCGGTCCTTGGTGAGTTTTGGTTTCTCACGGTTTCAAAAATACTTCACCCCACGGATACGATCATGAAATTAATAGATGGTCCTTGTTTACATTGCTCCAACCATCGGTCACTAATGAAGCTGGCAGCGCTTGATCCTACGACACAACTTCATCTCCACCCTCTCAACCATTTTTCCGTATTTCATCAACCATTTTATTATTGGCATGCTTGTATGAAGAGATCTAAAGCAGGTCCTTTGGCAACTTCTTGGAAGGCTTCTTTCATTGCTTTATGCTCCAGAATAATAATGAGCGGCCAACATAAAATACCTCTACAACGCCTTCAGTTGTGTCTTCTTCAATTGCTCACGATGTTAAGCAATGATCAGCCCTGTTAGCCGTCACGTCTTTCCACTATTTCAATTGTCTCTATCATTCTCTGTTCTCGGGTGCTTATACCTACTATTGACCCTGAGTCAGCCCTCACGATGCGGTATGTTGTGTCCCAGCGGTGAACATAGTTATCTTAAATGCATACGCCCGGCCCTGCTCTTGGTATTAGGTAGCTTCGTCTTTTTCTCATATTATTCTTAGTTTTCAGCGTATCCCATCGGTCGAGACAATCTCGATGGCATCCTTTCGCAAGTCGGCCAGTCACGATTACAGGATTCGCGACAGGCGTCGTTCGCGTAAGATGTGAGCTTCGAATTCTTGTTCGCGAGAACCATTTACGATATTGTATCCACAAAACACACATTCCGCATTTAGCCAAAATCTTTCACAAACTCCCATTAAGGCCTCTTTTTGGAAGCCACTTAACTCCGATCTGCGACCATGTGCGGTTGCGGTCCAGGTAACCTGCCCGCGAACTGTGATCCTCGCACCTCTAGGGTAGATGCATGACGGTACCCGGCACCTCGGTAGATGCATGACCGGTAGCCACCATTGCTTTCCCGGACCAGTGACAATGTCTCTTAATCGACTCATGATTACGAACTAAAAGGAAAGGCATTATATATCGCGAAGAACGAAGCTCACAATGCATATGTTACGTCGGCGTTCCGTCTTTGAAAATCAAGGGGGTTGAACCGGAGACCCTATAGGATATTCTATGAGCGGGATGCCAGCAAGAGTGGAAACCAGCGGAACGGGCTCCGCGTTCGGTATCCAACGTCGGGCTTCGTGACGAAAAACGACACCTCAAAAGCGGCCCAGTTTCCCAAAATTATTTTGACTCAACTTTGGCGGTCAGCGTTGAGGTGGTCTAGGGCTAATCGCGTTTTCTTATATATACTATTAACGATTGCCACAAAACGAGGCCAAGCGATTAGGCGCAAATATTTTTGCTTAGTAAATGGGGCAAAACAGCTAGAAAGAGGCCCCGGCGTCTGTGAAAGCAACAAAAGCGGCGTGCAGCGAAATAGTTTGGCGTGCGAAGATCCCCCGGCGTGCGAAGTTCAAATTATTTATGCGGCGAAAAACTCTTAACGGCGTCTTGTGAAAATTGGCGTGCGGCGGTGGCGTCGTTTTACGTGCGGCGAAAAAGTGGTTGGCGTGCGGCCAGCGGTAATCGCCGGCGTGCGGCGAAATATTTTCGGCGTGCGGTTTGTTGCTGGCGATGCTGGCGAAAATTTTCGGCAGCGGGAATTGTTTTCGGCGGTATTTTTAACGTTTTTATCGCGACGGAAGTTGTCGCATTATCATTGGTCATGCATTATTAAGGTATAAGCGTCTGACATGTTGAACATCCTGGCTCAAGCCTGCCCTTTGTAACAAACATCACCGGTTGTTTTCTTCTCATTAGATCTTGTTTGCGGATAATTCTAATCTTTACCCCTTTGCATGGTGTGTTTGTCATCTTCAACATCATGATACCCGCGGTATGGCGGCTTCATTTTTGAGATTACGTTTCATGGGTGGTCTTCTCTACTATTAACTGTCGGTTTTTCTCGAAGAAGCATTGCATCTGCAAATACTTGAGGCTCAAGAAGAGTCTCGATTTATTTTCAGCGGTAAACCGAATTTGTAGTCTTGATAAGCCAAGAATCCTTTAATGAGGAGAATTACTTGTCCCTTGAGAACAAAGCGTTATTGCTTGCAACAATAGATTCCTGGCCTTTAGCTTCGTCCCGTTTAAGAAATTAGATAGAAGATGTATATGAAAACAAAGACGAATATGGCATGAACATTGGTGGAAACGCATTCCATCATTAGGCACTGCCATGAATAGTGATTGGGCCTTCAATCCGGTCCCCTATTTGTAAAATTAGGTCATCAATCCCTTTAAATCAAGGCTTATTCATTGTTTGGGAAGAGCACCATGCGCCCGGTCGATCCCTCTTGCTTGCTCTATGCTTGAGTTTACGTGAAGAATCGGCTTTGGGTCTAGAAGCCGACTCTTACGTGCTGGAAATTAGCCTTGATATAGAGTTCGGAAGGATTCTTAGAAGTAGAACCCAGGGGATTCACCTTTGTCGGCGTATAACCCATGAGAGTTCAAGCGGAGGGTGTTTTGGACCATTTGTGTGTGCGATATACTTAGGAAGTCGGGGGTGTTTTTAGGCCTTGATTTGGAGCAATATCTATACACAAAGGGGTCAAGCGCGCTTTTAAAATTGTATACAAGGGGGTTTTTGCCGCACCTCGACATGATCACCATACCTTATGTATAAGTGCATCCCGAGGGGTAGAACAGCGGAATTTCGGCCGGTCGGGATTACGTATTCGGCGCCGCGCTAAACTAACCGATCTTGTTGTTTTAGAGGCTACCAGGGCCACAGTATCCCCCCATGTATATCAATAAGGTTTAGAACCATAACCCAACATTTATATTAGTTATATCTCTGATTAAACCATACTAGCATACCTTCACCTTTTTAGAATATAGACTATGCTCTATTGGGACCATAGAGTCCATCTTTAGAACCTAGTTTTTTGCATGCGGTTAGGGGCAGAACGAAGCCAGCGAATACATATTGGCGAAGTTATTGACCCCTACATATTGTTATATTGAGTAATAGAACCTTACCTTAGCAAGCGGTAGCTTAAACCATTAGAAGGATTTAAAAAAAAAGGGTTATAAACTAAGTTACCACATAGAAACCTCATGGGCCCATCGGATCGCGCCTTATGTAAGGGTGATTAGATTCATTAGATTTACATGGCCTGCGATGCAGAGTATGATGGCCCGGGCATACGCACAGCAGGCGCTGTCGTGAAGCTTGTCACTTTGTAGATTTGTCTCGATTCATTGCTTCTTGCCAATTTTGTTTCTTGATTCTCACAATGAACTCTATTTAGGTGGATGAAATTCACGAAGGTGCCACGGATTAACTAGTACATACAATTATCCTTTGGCAATCCGCATGATGCTTTTCGGGCTAGACCTCCTTAATTTGAATAGGAAGATCTCCATTGTTTCAAATGACTTGAACTTTCGGTGTGTGTTTTTTCTATCTTTATTTCTTAGAATTTCAGAATCAATGATGTGATTGTTTTTAACAAGTTTCTCAATTTCTCTTTGTATAGATTTTTAACGATGGCATGGGAAAGAGAGCTGGAATCAATTAGGGGTTCCTACAGATGATGGGAATATCTTATCCATCAGATTAGGTCCACATCGTGTCAAGCAGGCCCGCCAGAATGATTTAAAGGCTCACTGAAAAGCAAGAGTTCTGGTCTTCGAATTTGGTAGAAGCAATTTAGGTGTTAGAATTCAGCATATTTACAGTCCTACGGATAGGGCAAATGAGATTATTTCTAAAAGAAGAACCTTTCCAAAACTACAAGCAAATTGTAAGTGCCGCCAGATTTTGTTTCTTTTTATTTAGCTATTTGAAAACAGTAATCATTCTGCCATCGACCTATTCTTTATGTTGGCATAAAACCATCCTGGAAGTCTACTTAAACTTGATAGAGTCTTCGGTCTTAAGAAAATTAAATAGACGGTCAAGGTACAGATATTGTGTTTCTACTTAATCTAAAATAGTTTTAACTATTCATATCTGAATATCATCCATCTTCCAGTCTTAACATGCTTCAAGTAGTTATCAAACATACTGTACAAACTTTGTAACTTCTTCGATATACTCCATTGATCACTGAACTTTTACTTTTTCCATTATAAACATGTTTACACTCAATTGGTAAGGATGTTTAAAAGATCATGTGGCTGCTCTGCTCACTTTTCATAATGTTGTTTCATTTATTCATATTTCTTGCTATCAAAAGAACAATCCATGCTACATGTGGATGCTGCTAGCTACTTTTAAAGCATAGGAACGTTGAATGGCTTGTATTTTGTCATATTGGCCGATATAGAGGGTATATTATGTAGAAAGTTATGCCATGTATGCATTACGTTTTAAGTTATCAATTTCTGAGTTTGATTTTTTCCGTAGCAGGGTTATGCTTATCGAAGAAGATATTGTTTCACGAATGGTATAACCCGGTATTTTCATGCTTTCCGTTGATGTTGGATCCATCTTGATACGGCGAATAAGATGCCTATTCGCCATTGATCAATGGATATGGTTTTTATAAGTTCGCTTTATTGGCCAAGTCCAAAGCGAATGGAAGAAATCCCTTTGCCTATAGTAGGCGACATGGATCGAGGCCGATTGATAGTATGTCTTTCTTTGCTCCAAAGAAATGCAATTCTTTGAAGAACAGTGTATGTGGAGACGACGAGCTATTTTTTACCCATCAATTTCTTTATTTCAATGTTCAAAAGTTGCGCCGGTTAAAAAAGACAATGAAAATGTTTACTATCAAAGATGCTCTTGAGGATTTCACAGAATCCATGTTGTTTCTGAGATAGGAGGTTAGGTGTTCATGATAAAGGGCGAAGATATTGAATGCGGGGATAAAAGGCGAGAAAGGCCAGGTACATTTCAAATCTTTGCCTTAGAAGGCAAATTTACATATACAACTTTCAAATATAGAAAGATATAGGCATATTAACTACTTGATTGCAAGTGGAATTGGATTCCACTTGAACAAGATGGCTTGATGGGAGTCGTGCGAAATTTTGAGAATGGACTTTATTTGATATCGAGTAAAACTTTTAGAGAGATGGCGATGAGTACTTCAAGTTCTTCATTAATGGAAGATAGGTCAAAGAAGAGGATGAAATCAAGAAACAAAAAGATTGTATGCCTCAGAAAACTATTTCTATCCATGAGGATTATTTATTTGTAAATCATTGTAATTGCATTTGAATAATAGAAACTATTTTGGTCATGAATGTCTTCCTTTGTTCAATGATTATGATTCTATAAATGATGTGCAGTTAATTTTATGCTTTAAAAATGATGCCAATATCATTGTCTTGTTTACTTGAATAGCCTTGGAACCCTTTGCACAAATAAGTGCGAATGCTAAAATTAACATGCTTTAGTTTTCGAGATATGCAGAGGTTGCATGGTATCTGCTGACTTCGCGAGATATTGCAACATGACTTCATCATGGAGTTCGGCATGAATATTACGTTTACATGTTTATCGCGTGGAGAAAATTTTCTTCTTTTCACCTATAAGTTAATTCATGCACACGGCGATCCGTCAGCGAATTAGCATAGAAAGGTATGTTGTATGCATTAGGAGGAATCAATTTTATTCTGAGGAAAGGCGATTAGTCATGTGTATGCCATTAATTTGATACATGAATATAGGAGCAGTAATGGTGCCAGCGTTGCTGAGCATAAGTTAAACTTTGTAAATGCTTTGGGATGCGATGAGAAAAGCCCTATCCTTTCCTTTCCCTTTTGCTCTATCTAGCATTTCATTTTTCTTATTTTCTCTACTTTTCTTTTCTTTCCTTTTTTCTCGTCTTTTCTCACATGTTTCCTTGTTTTTCCCATCCCTTTCCTTCCCCTTCCTATTCGGAATAACCTTTTTCCCTTCCCTTTTGCTCCTTTCTCCACCTTTTCCCTCTTCTCTTTTTCTTTCCCTTTTCCCTTCCCCTTTCTCTTTTTTTTATGCCTTCTCTTTTCCCCCACCCTTTTTCATGTGTTTTCCTTTTTCTCAACCTTTTTACTCTTTAAGCCCTTTCCATGCCTATTTTCCCTTCTCTTTTCCTCCTTTTCCCACTCTTTTCCTCCTTTTTTTTGGTATTGCCTTTTTTCCCTTCCATTTTCTTTTCTCCACTCCCGTTTCCATGCCTTTTTACCTTCCTTTTTCTATCTCTCACCCTTTCCCTCTTTCCTTTTCCATGTTCCTTTTTTCTCTTCCCTTTTTCCATTTCCTCATTTTCCTTTTTTCGGGCCTCTCTCTCTTTCCCCCCTTTTCATTCTTTCTTCTTTCTATTTCCCTTTTCCCATGCCGTTTTCCCACCCTTTTCTTCTTTCTATTTTTCCGCGCGTTCTTCCTTTTCCTCCTTTTCCCACCCTTTCCCTCTTCGTGCAATTTTCCTTCTTTCAACCCTTCCTTTTTCTTTTCTCTTTTTCCTTTCCTCATGTCCTTTTTTCCCTTTCCTTCCCTCCATCCTCCCCACAGCTTCCCTTCCTTTTTCCTTTCCCTCCCCTCCATCACTCCCCTGCTTCCCTTTCTCTTTCCCTTTTTCCCGTTTCCTTTTTCTTGATGGATTTTTTCTTTCAGTTTTCCTCAGCACAGATCTTTTTCACGTGCACTTTTTCCCTTCCTTTCCTTTTCCTTTTCCTTTTTTCCATGCCTTTTTTGCACATTTGTTTTATTCTCTTATTTCTATACCCATTTTCCTCTTTTCCCCACCACATTCTCTCTTGCCCTTTTCTTTTTCCCTTTTTTTCTTTTTCCCTTTCTTCACCATTTTTCCTCTTCCTTTTTCTCTCATGCCCTTCTCTCCTTCCCTTTTCTCGTTTCTCTCTTTCTTTCCTTGTGACCTTTACTTAGGTTCCTTTTCCCTCTTTTCCCTTTCCTTTTTCTTTCTTCTCACTTTCCCTTTTTCTATGCCTTTTCTTTTCCCCCTCTCCCCATCATTTTCTTGTTCCCCTTGTCCCTTCCCTTTTCCTCATTTTTTCCAGCCTTTCCTCTTCCCCTTTTTTCTTGATGCATTTTTTCCCTTCCCTTTTCCCAATCTTTTTTTTTTCCCTTTTCTATGCCATTTGTCCCTTCCTTTTTCACCTCTTTCCTCAGCAGCTTCTCTTTTCACCTTTTCCATGCTCCTTCCTTTTCCCATGCTTTTTCTCCTCCCCTTTTCCATGCTTTTTTTTTCTCCTTCATTTCTCCTTTTTTCAACCTTTTCCTCTTTCCCTTTTTTTTGTTATGCCCTTTCCATTTACCTTTTTCCACTTTATCTCTTCACTCTTTCCCTCGTGCCCTTTTCCCGGGTTCCCTTTCCATTTTCGTTTTCCATGCCTTTTTCTCTTCTCTTATCCCCACCCTTTTCCTTTACCCTTTTCCCTTTTCCCCATGCCTTTTTGCCCTTCACATTCTCTCTTTCCACTTCCCGCTTTTCCTTTTTCCCCTTTTTCATTTTACCTCCCTTAAGATGAGAAACGCATGACCAATCTGCGGTGTTGAGGTAAATTAAGTGCAATAAATCTGAACGCCGGTACGCATCGAATGATCTGACCATTCAAATTAGGGCTCGATGCACACTACACACTTACGGTATAACATTATAATATAAGATGGGTCAAAATCCTAGCATGGCATCTGCGGATGTGGGTTTGCATGCATTATGGCCAGAAGTAAAATATATATGTTGCGATTGGATGGGGAGAAGGATTTAGGGCCCTTACAACATCGAGGTTTATGATGTTGAGAAAAATAAAATAATCGTTGCGACTTGCCCACAACCACGAACCCATCTGCAAAGGTGTTGTGATTACAGATTATCTTAGTGGAATACTAGTAATGGTGCCAGCGTTCTTTGGAGCAAATGTTAAGGCTGTTGTGGATGAAACCTATTCAGCTTCAGAACTCATTTTTTATACATCTAATATAATAGAAACCAAGTCCATCATTGCTAGGCTATAAGAGGTTTTGTGCATTTGATAACCTTCCTTTGCTCTATCCTGCATATCTTTTTCCTCATTTTCTTACACACACTTTCTTTTTTTTTCCCTTTTCTTATTTTCACGCACATTTACTTTTCTCCTTCTCTCTCTTTTTTTTTTTACCCTCTTCTCCCTCTCTTTTTCTTCCTTTTCTCCTTCTCATTTTCCTTTCCTTTCCTTTTTTTGGCTGACTTTTTCCTTCCCTTTCACCTTTCTCCACCCTTCCCATTTTCTCATGATCTTTTTCCCTTTCCTTTCCCATTCCTTTTTTGCTTTTCTCTTTTCCTTCCCTTTTCTCATGCCCTTTTGCATTCCCTTTCCCCACCTTTTTGCATGTTTTTCTTCCTCTCCTCACCCTCTTCTTCTTTATCTCATGTCTCCTTTTTCCCATTTTCTTCTTTCTTTTTTCTCATGTCTTTTTCCTTTCCTTCCCCCCTTCAGCCTCCCTTTTCCTTTTCCCTTTCCTTCTTTTTTCATCATTTCCCCCACCCTTTCCATTTTTCAGGTGCCTTTTTTTCTCTTTCCTTCCCCTTTCCTTTTCCCTTTCCTTTCCTTTCCTTTCCCTTTCCTTTCCTTTCCCTTTCCTTTCCCTTTCCTTTTCTCTTTCCTTTTCCTTTTCCCTTTTCCCATGTATTTTCCATTCCTTTTTACTTTTTTTTTACTTGCCTTTTCTTCAGCCTTTCCTTACCCTCTTCCCCTTTTTCCGTCCTATTCCCCTTTTTTTTTCTTTTTTCTTTTCCCTTTCCCCATGCTCTTTTTCCTTTATTTTTTACCCTTTCCTCACCCTTTCCCTCTTCAGTTTTTCAGGTGCCCTTTTTCCTTCCTCTTTTCCATTTTCCTCCTTATTCACCGTGTTCTTTTTTCTTTCCCCTTTCCTTTTAGCCTCCCATTTCCTTTTTCCTTTTCCTTCTTTTTTCATCCTTTTCTCTTTTTCCATGCCCTTTTCAGCTTTTCCTTTCCACCTTTTTTTTTTCCTTCTCTCTTTCCTTTCCATTTTTTCCCTTACATTTTTCCATTCCATTTTTTCCACCTTTTTCACATGCCCTTTTTTCCTCCTTTTCCCTTTTCTCTTTTCCTATTGCATGTTTTACGTTCTCTTTTGCTTTAAACTTTTTCCTTTTCCCTTTTCCATCTCTTTTCCCTTTTCTTTTTTCCTTTTTCTCACCCTTTCTCTTCTCATGCCACTTTCTCCTTCCTCTCTCATTTCCCTCTCCTTTTCCTCATGCCCTTTTCCTTTTTTTTAGCCTCCTTTTTCTTTTTCCTTCCTTTCTATTTTTCCATGCCCTTTTTCCCTCTCTCCACCATTCTTATCTTCCCCTTTTTCCTTAGTCACCCTTTTAGGTCTTCACATTTTCCGTTGCCTTTTTCTTCCTTTCCTCCCTTCCTTTTCTTTCCATGATACGTCCTCACCCTTTCCCCTTTTCCTTTTCATGGTGTCTTTTTTTCCTTCCTTTTTCTCCTTTCTTTTCTTTCCTTTTAGTGCTCTTTTCCTTTCCTTTTCCTTCAGTCTTTTCCTTTTGGAGTGCCTTTTTCCTCCCACTTTGCCCTTTTCTGCGCCATTTTCCCTTTCTCTTAAGAGATGCGAGCATGGCCAATCATGGTGGTGGGGAAGTTGTCTGCGATAAATCACCGACCTTCAAATGCAATCGGGCGATCTCAGCTATCTAAATTGAGGGTTTGATTTTAAGACATACGCTAAACTTTTATAATATAAGAAGACTAGTAATGGTGCCCAGTTTATTTTGGGTAAATGTTAAATTTGTGGATGTAAACCTATTCAGTCAGACTCATTAACCAAGTCCATCATATCTGAGCTATAAGAGGTTTTGTTACATTTGATAACCTTCCCTTTGCTCTATCACAGTACATCTTTTTTCCTCACATTTTCTTACACTTTCTTTTTTCCTTTTCTTATTTTTCTGCACATTTACTTTTCTCCTTCTCTCTTTTTTTTTTTTTCTTTTTCTTTTTACCCTCTTCCTTCTCTTTTCCTTCCTTTTCTCCTTCTCATTTTTCCTTTCCTTTCCCTTTTTTGGCGGCTTTTTCCTTCACTTTTCACCTTTCTCCCACCCTTCCATTTTTCTCATGCTCTTTTTCTACATTCCTTTTGCTTTTCTCTTTTCCTTCCCTTTTCTCATGCCCTTTTTTGCATTCCCTTTTCCCCACCTTTTTTTTTTTTTATGTTTTCTTCCTCTCCTCACCTCTTCTTCTTTATCTCATGTCTCTTTTTCCCATTTTTCTTCTTCCTTTTTTTCTCATGCCTTTTTCCTTTCCTTCCCCTTTTTAGCCTCCCTTTTCTTTTTCCCTTTCATGCTTTTCATCATTTCCCCACCCTTTCCTTTCGTGCCCTTTTTTACTCTTTCCTTCCCCCTTCCTTTTCTCTTTCCTTTCCTTTCCTTTTTCCTTTTTTTCCTTTTTCCTTTTTTCCCATGTATTTTCCATTCCTTTTTTTTCACTTTTTTTTACTTGCCTTTTCTTCCCAGCCTTTCCTTACCCTCTTCCCTTTTCCCCATCCTATTCCCCTTTTTTTCTTTTTTTTTTTCCTTTCCTATGCTCTTTTTCCTTTATTTTTACCCTTTCCTCACCCTTTCCCTCTTCTAGTTTTTTACGTGCCCTTTTTCCCTTCCTCTTTTCATTTTCCTCCTTATTCCTCGTGTTCTTTTTCTTTCCCTTTCCCCTTTAAGCCTCCCATTTCCTTTTTCCTTTTCCTTCTTTTTTCATCATTTTCTCTTTTTCCATGCCCTTTTCCTCTTTCCTTTCCACCCTTTTTTTTTTTTTTCCTTCTCTCTTTTCCTTTCCATTTTCCCTTTTGCCTTTTTCCATTCCATTTTTCCACCTTTTTTCACATGCCTTTCCTCCTTTTCCCACCCTCTTCCCCTTCTCCTATTCCATGTTTTCTATTCTCTTTTTTGCTTTTTGCTTTTCGCTTTTCCTTTTCCTTTTCCTTTTCATCTCTTTTCCTTTCTTTTTTTCCTTTTCCTCACCCTTTTCTCTTCTGGGTGCTACTTTCTCCTTCTCTCTCATTTCCCTCTCCTTTTCCTCATGCCCTTTTCCCTTTTTTGCCTCCTTTTTCCTTCTTCCTTCCCTTTCTATTTTTCCATGCCCTTTTTTCCTTCTCTCCATCATTCTTATCTTCCCCTTTTTTCCCTTAGTCACTTAGTTTAAGTCTTCACCTTTTCCGTTGCCTATTTTTCTTCCTTTTCCTCCCTTCCCTTTTCTTTTCCTTATTCTGTCCTCGCCCTTTCCCCTTTTCCTTTTCATAGTGTCTTTTTTCCTTCCTTTTTTCTCCTTTCTTTTTCTTTCCTTTTTAGGTGCTCTTTTCCTTTCCTTTTCCCTTCTCGAGTCTTTCCCTTTTGCAGTGCCTTTTTGCCTCTCACTTTTGCCCTTTTCTGCGCCATTTTCCTTTCCTCTTAAGAGATCAGAGCATGGCCAATCGCGATTGGTGGGAGGATTGATGCGATAAATCTGGGCTAGCCGAATGCAATAAGGCGATCTCAACTATCTAAATTAGGGTTTTGATTGAAGACATAAGCTAAAACTTTGCATAATATAAGATTATGTGTGGTTTGAACTTCGGATATTATATTATACAATGCGCACTCTCGAGTGTGTGCATGGCAAGAATGTGGTAATGTGTGGAGGATGTTGAATAACAATATTTGCTAGTATTTCCAAGGCGGATGTAGTCTCATGCACTTTGCTGTGATTGCAGCATGCTTAGAGGATAATCTCAATAAGTCTTAACTCAATTATAGGAGTAGTTTTAAACAATGTTACATTCATCCTTTGTGCTTGATGGGTGTAGTATTATCATCATGACTTGCTGGAGATAACAAAAGAGTGAGAAAGAGTTAGCACTAGCGGTAGTAGCATAAGCTGAAAATTATATGGATATACATATGGAAGTTGTGTTGTTATTTTTAATATCACGGTAATCAATATTTGCAACATTACTTCATAATTTGTCTTGAGGATAATTGTTCAAACAATTGAAATTTACGTGCTTGATGGTGAGAATATGAGGTGGCCTATGGCCAGGCCTATTTTGAATGGGAAAACCTCTTTCTTTGTAAGATGCATCATTAGGCTTAGCATCATAGAGGGCTTTGGTACGGCATGACAATGAATCATTTGAGTTATAACATTTGCATTTTTCGCGTGTATCAATTCTTAGGCGGTGATTTTCTCGTAGTTTCTCAAAATATTATTAATCATTTGCCAATGCATTGGCATAACATGTAAAGAAAAATCGAGTAGCTTAGGTGTTAGCGGTACCAGCGGTAGTTATGACCCAATGATGTGAATTTGGTCGAACTTGACATGGAGTTGAAATCTGGATGGAGTTGAGTAAAAGTCTACTGGGTACAATGCACCTTTGCCCGCCATCGATGTGCCTTGTTCGCTTGGGCCCTCAAAGTGTATCATCATCAAAACTCTTATTCCTTGTTCCTTTTTTTTACTACGAGGAAAGCGGGCAACTTTGTGGTACTTACATTTCGAAATTGTCAAAACCCTTCATCATGTACTTGGTTAGGCGCAATGAAAAAATATAGATTGGAGTATCTTTGATGACAAACCATAACAAGCACCCTAAGGAATTACATCAAGTAGACCATTCAAATTTATGCGACAAGACTTGCTACTATACCGCAACATGTTAAGAATCATTTTATTCAACATGCCTTTGTATATGTAATTAAGAATAAGTAGTGGCCTTGGAGTCTTGGCTTCTGATTAATTCGTCCCGGGTTTCATGGTATGCTACGTCATGGAGTCTATTAATGTACATGTGTTTTTATTGAAATAGAAACGTCTTAAGATGTTTACAAGCTCTTACAAATTTACAAGTCTTACAAGATGTGGCGCTGGACAACAAATTCATCCTAAGCTTCAAAGGGGTTATTTTTCGTGATACATTTACCAATCTCATTGATCGATATCTATTTTGGTCCCTCATGGTCCCTTGATTACTCTGTGGAACAAAATCGCGAGCATTATTTTGTTACTTCAGGGATTATGAAACACAGCAACTTATATTAGAATTGACACCTCAGGCCAAGACAAAACCTTATAATCTTGCACCTAGTCCTTAATACCATAACAAAAGTTGGAGAACTTATGCCAAGTAGAGAAGGAAGGAAGATGCTTATCTTTAGGAAGTGGAGGGATCTAAAGGATACAAAGTCGTGATGGTGAGACAAAAGCAGGCCGGGGTTTACAACATGCAAAAGAAGGCCAATGTGTTTTTACGGGACCCTAGTTAGAGTATAGATATCTCTGAAGTCTGCGGGCACAATTTTGTTGGTGCTTGCCAATGACATATAATGCAGGGCGGGGCGGTAGGTCCACACTGCGGAGGCAGATCATCCACGGTTCCTTCGACTTGCCAATGTCATAGAGTATAAAAAGGTAACATTAGGTCCACACTCACAGAGCGAGATCATCCACGGTTCCTTCTTATTCTCTTGTTTGAGTTGCATATTACCAAGAGCGTCTATATGAAATTAGCATGCGCCTTTGCGGTGAGTACAATAATAGCATATAGTCAAACTGCTTGCTCTCCACTAGAAGCATCAATCAATGCCTGCCCATTCATCACTAGATGCGGCCTGAGATATTTGGCGGCAGTACATATGGTCGGCCTTTTGGATGGGATTGTGCACATTTTGCGAAATTTTCCTATTCCATATCACCATGCATTACACATGCACCAAAGCAGTCCAAAGATCATTAGTAGGCTATGAGGTATGCGCCCAACTTACAAGCTGGCTGTTTCGGTCGAGATGCACATCGTACATGAATGGCCGGTTGATACTGAAATTTGCCTTCCATGATTTTAAAATGGCTCTTGCTTTCACGACCTATAAATAGAAACGATACGGCATGCATCCTCATCTTCTTATATTATAATGTTATAAGCGTGTGTCTTCAATGGAGCCACGTCTTCAACTAAAATTGCTATTCCTTCAATATGATTCACTCAATCGTGATTAGTGATAAAAGGAGAAAGGAGGGAAAAGGGGAAGAGGAAAGAGGAAAAGTGAAGAAAGAGAGAAAAGGGAGAAAAGGACAAAAGGAAAAAGAAAGGAAAAAGGAGAAAATGAAAACCACGAAAAAGGAAAAGAAAAATAGAAAATAAAAAAGGGGAAGAAGGAAAATACTTATAGTTCTCTTCTTATATAGAAAGAGAACCATCGTCTGAGAAAGGGCGTCACGTTACAGCGTCATGCTATTTTTTGAGCATTAAGGAGTCATCTTTAGCGTGAGCTTTTCTTTGGCACTTGATTTCTTTACCTACATGCTATATATCCCTGTAGCTCCCATGCAATTCTCATCGGCGTTCCTTTGAGCTGAATTCTCCTTGTTCGGTGTTTCCCTCTGACTTATTCTTTCATTTGAGTGCGCTCTCATTTGCTCGGATGGATTGAATTCGAGAATTACCGACTCTTTTGGGGATCCGCGATTGATGCGATCGATCACTTAAAACCAATGGGCATTTATAGTGCTGGCAGCACGTTTCCTCAAAACTTTTCGTGCTAGTCTTTTTACCTTTATGATCTTGCAGCCGCCGATCCACTTTTACGGTATACGCTCTATCTGTCGATTAGCCATCTTCTTTTGCTCCGCCATGTTGATACGTTGCTCCGTCTTTACATCTTTTCAGGTCGCCCGGATTCTTACGCTCTATCGCTTTCTGATTCTATCCTTTACGATTCTCTATGATTACGATTCGCCCATGTTCTTACTGCTCTCCTTTGTTGACCCGGCGTAGGGATGCTTACCTTCGATCCTTTCCTTGTTTGTGCAATGGAGTTTCAAGCCCTCCTTTCCGGTTTGGGTCTGTTCATCTTCTCACGGTTGTGGAGTGATCATGTTTTTGCCCCATGATCACCGGTTGCTTCTCTCATCTCCTTTTGGTATTTGGCTCTTGGGTTCTTAACTTGTTTCCTTCAAGCTTATGTTCCTTCCCCTCTCATCTCTCTGAAGCCCAATCAGAGGTTTCTTCATAGCCAAAGTCCGGAGTTTGAGCGGTCCACCTTTCAATCGTGGTCGGATGCGGCACCGCGTACAGCTATTTTTGCGAGGATCGAGGTCGGTATCTCGACAAAGTCATGTGGTCGGTCGTTATCCCAACTCCCCTTTTCTTTTCGTGATTTCCTTTCCTTTTTTCCCGAGGTTTAGTTTGGTTTTGCTATGGTTTATGGTTTTTTATGTAGTGTTTTTGTAATGTTTATTTGGAGTTTGTAAGGTAGTGGATGGTTTTAAAGGTTCGATATGGTGTGTGAGTTGTTATGTATGGTTTGTTTTTGTTTTCTAAGGTTATGTGTGTGATCTCATGAACTTTGCATGCGCATTCATATTTGTTTTAAACTAAGGAAGTACTTTTCACGGGAGAACCTATGGCTGAGTATGTATATGATCATTTCAATGCATTAGCTTTTGCTAGACGTCTAATTCTCTCATCACTTGTCTCTTTATTTAATGTTGTTGATACGATTGTTTTGCCCTTTTTGTTCTTATGAATTGTGATTTTTATTAAGCCTATGTGTGGACAATTGCCATTATGATCTATATCTCATGTGAAGGTCTGTGGGGGAGCTTTTGCCTAGATAATTAATGGAGTTTTTAAAATTTGTTTGGATTTCTTTTCTTTTGCCTTGGTTGTCGATGGTGTGTTTCTTTTGTTAGTTTAAGTTGTTTTGTCTTTTTCCTTCTATGTTTTTCGGTATTTTTTTACGTCTTTGTTCATGTGGTTAAGCACTCCTTTTTCTTTTAGGCATACCACCGGATCCTTGTTCCAACTTATTTTTCTCGATGCGTACCATGTATACCCTTGTTTCTACATCCATGTATGAATCTTGTATGTTTAAAGAAGGTTGTACTTGGATTTGTTACTATACGAGCTTGATAGATGTTTATCCTCTTCGTGAACATCACTTATTTGTCTTCAACTAAATAGGTTTCGTCCATTTACACTCATACTAATTAGAATGTTGAATTTAGATTGCGGCATCCTCTTTGTTACATATGACTTTATATTATGCGAAGCCAGGTGTTATAAAGAGGCGGTTTCAAATAGACTTTTGGAACTTTATGATTACATATGGTTAGAAAATCATTTTTGTTGTGTAGGTGGTTTGTTGTCATAGGGCTAGAGTTCAAAACCTCTCATCAAAGCGGTCTCACAACTTCTATCTTGAGTAACCATCTCGGGAAAGCAATGGGTAAGGTTTGTGAAAGTTTTACCTTGTTTGCCTCACCAAAGCAAAAGATTGCCTTGCACCGCCTCATCATGCTCCGTGTAATTATTTGGATCATATGCAAAGCTAAGGTGCCTTGTGTGCCTCATCATGCAGGTATGGTATCTGGATCATTTGCCTTGCTTGTTTATCTTGTTCTTGCTTCTAAAATGTTTATATGTGCAAGTTTTTGTTTCTAGTTCTAGTTCCAAAGTGGTTTATGCGGATTTCACATCCTAAAAGTGATTGTGTAGTGTTGGATCATAGCAAAGTTTTCTAAACTCGTTTGTCTTGTTCTTAGCCTTATAAGGTTTTCTTTCAGGTCTTGAAAGTTTCTTATTTAGATATTATAGGGCTTCGGTCAAGTTATGCTTCTTTTCTTGTAGGTTGATGCATGGGGGTTGGTTATGTTAGAGGTCTTAAAATGATGAATTACGAGGGTCTTTAAAAGGATGTTAAAGGGATGATTCACGAGTCTTAAAGGATGGTTACAACTTCTAATAGTTTCTATGTTGAGATTGATTACTCTGTCTCGTTGCCTCCTTTTTATGGAGTTACGTGTTGAGATTGGTCAAGTCTAGTCCTTGCCTCATCTTTCCCTTGGTTGGCGCCATGCGCCAGGTCGATTATTGCCCCCCCTTTTTATAGCATTAAACCTTTTGTTATAAACATTATGATAAGGGATCCTTGTGCATAATATTATTAAACATTAATATATCTCAATTTACCTCCGCGTGCGGGCATTCTTGGCTATTCTCTAAGAACACCCTTGGAGACATCTTCTACCAGCGTAG
Source organism: Isoetes taiwanensis (assembly GCA_021234155.1). Taxonomy (NCBI): domain Eukaryota; kingdom Viridiplantae; phylum Streptophyta; class Lycopodiopsida; order Isoetales; family Isoetaceae; genus Isoetes; species Isoetes taiwanensis. Next base: position 113,900 of record JAJEKV010000194.1, on the reverse strand, counting down.
AATCTTTCTTTGGTTGGATACGTAAATGGCTTATGGAGTCGACACACGAGCAAGTAGCATTGATTTATAATAGTTTCAGTCCCCTACCTTTTGCACTAGCGGCATCCATGCGTGAACTTGATTGCATGCGGTTGCTCTTGTACGTATTGTTATTCAGTTTCAGGACAATTGCACAATTGGAAATTTTTAATAGAGAAAATAAGGTGAACACACAATGCAACTCATGCAATAAAAAATCTCACCTTTGACCATGCGTAAATTGGAGGGATGTTAATTTGCTAAAATTTTGTTAGTCTAAAGTAATATTAGGGCTTTGACTTTGATGATAAAAACTCCTGATCATTTAGCCATATCCACTACGGTTTGTTGTTTCATTTTCCATTTGTCTACCTGATAGAATTCGCATACTTATTCTTTGGACAAAGCACGTTCCTTGCCAAGCTGTTGCATACAATTTTACAAATGTAAATAAACATGATGCACGTCCAATTTAGCACAACATATATAATGTGCGAATTGGTATAAGAGGCCAGGAAATATGCATCTACAATTTGTACACCACAAATTTTGTAAGGAAAAGAAAAGCGGAATGCAAAAACTTATAAAAGCGAGATAGAGGAATCATACATATTAGATGTGGCATTTACTCGATTGATTCAATTGCTTGAGCAGTGATTAAATCTCTAGAAGGCTAAGAATAAAAGAGTGTTGCGGGGAGGTTGTCGAGACATGCATCTTATGACACTATAACTACCACAGCCAAGGATTTATAGGCTAGATTGAGCATATAGTAGAATGTAAGAGATGTTGAACTGGAAATAAAATTGAGCATAGCTGAGGTAACCCATTCTTAAAGCAAAAGAAAAAAATTTTTATCGAGACACGTGATATAGAGTGGCATGTGTATTTGTGCATCTACGCACAGCTTCGGCGTTACTTCGATGTAGTTCACGAAATGTCGGAAAGGCTGCGGCAAAACACAAAGCCATGCACATGAGTCTAACAGCAAAATAATAAGTAGAATATTAATCCGCATGTAGATTAGCTACGGTGAACCACATTCTTGTCATGCCCGGCATCAAATTATATGAAAACACATAAAAGCTTAATTTAAAACCAACCTAAAATGCGTCATGATGCGGGAAACTATCTCTGCTTCTTGGAGCTTCTTCAAGCCACTCTAGTTTATGGCCCTTTGTGAAACAGCGACTCCAAAAAGGAACGGATAGGTGATGCGAGAAGAAACTCTAGTGCAATATTGAATATAATGGGCATGGATCTTTCTCATCTGCAAATGCATGTGTTCGATGCATCTCTGGGGGTATACAAAACTCATTGCACAAAACTTCGGTTACCAAAAGCCATAGCGGACTTGGCTTCGGTCATAACATAACCGGCGAGAAGCAGTCATCTTAACCACTTATGCGCCATAGCCAAATCTTTGGATCACCGTAAATGCCTCGATGCGCCAGCGCTCACAAATCGGCGAAATTTCTGCACGTATGTCTGACCAGAATGAAAAAGCTTCAGTTTTAGCATCAAGCGGCGTGTTACCTCGTATGTTGGCACATGAGTTGGCGGCGTCTCCATGACGCGTCGCCTGCAAATCGGCGGTATTTTTCGTCATCCATTCTAATCCTACCTTGACCGGAAACCCTGTAGGCTTAGGAAAAATTAAGCCATGTAGGCATTCCACTGTTAGACTTCTCGTCTGGCCAAGGATTTTCGTATATAATCCAAGAATCGGAGTAACTTTGGCCAAAAAAATCTTGGCGATCACCATAGAGCCAAGCATCTTTCCAGCTTGTCCCGATGCGAGCATACTCGAACCTAGCCAAAAAAACCAAGTTATCTCAAACAATGGCGTGGCATCATCTCCTCAGTTGACTTATCAAATGCGGGCGCCCAAATTAGAATTTGGGTCAACACTTCTTGAATAACACATTATTATATAAGATACCCAAAAGTCTTGGTGCATATTGTTGTTGAACATTAATAACAAAAGGTCTGGCATAGGTTGGTTGCCTAGGTTGAGTTTGGTCTAGTCTATTCAGCGCCTCCTTTTCCTTGTTGTTTTGATGCCCATTGTGCCTTTTATTTTATTTTGTTATCAACGTTAAACATTTTTGTTATAACATTATAATCAAAGGGTCCTTGTGCATGATATTATTAAATATTAATAACAAAGAGTCCTACGTTACTGTTATTAGCCATTACTAACACAAAGGTCTTGGTGCATAGGTTGGTTGTGCTTGAGTCCGTTGTGCCCTATCCCTCCCCTCGAGCATTTTTCTTGTTTGTGTTGTCTTTTTACATTTGGTTGCCTTGGATGTGCTTGAGCTTAGTATCTAGAGTGATCCCTTGTTTGCTTCGTTGCTTTCTTGGTTGTCTGGTTCTTGCATGGTCATGTTAGGTAATGGTATCGCTTTCTTTGTTCTTTCTTTTCGGCTTTTTGGGTTGAGTAGGTTTATGGTGTCCATCCTCTATTGTCTCTATTTTTTCGTATCTAGATTAACCATCTTCGTGTCAAATCCTTTTTGAAACTTTCTTACTAGCGTGTATTTGTAAATGTATAAGTTATGGGTTATTGCTCATATTCTTGAGTCGTTTTGGTTCTTTTCTTGGAGTGGGTTTGCATTTAGCTTTGTATATTAATTATTTGTGGTGGTATGTGTTTCCTTGGGTGGCCTATCTATCTTCTTATTACTTTATCTTATTTCTTGTTTACCTTCATCTTAAATATTGACTAGTCCTTCTAGTTTTAGTGGTGATTGGCGTGTTTGATTTAGTAGATTACCGTCCTAGTGATAGTTTCTCTCTTTGGTGGTCTATTTTATGTCCTTTTGCTCTCTCTTTGGTTGAAGGTTTGGAACTCCGTCTTGTTTTGTAAGTTACGTAGTGGGTAAAAGTAGAGGTTGTTAGATGTTGTTTTATCGAGTTCCCTTGGGCGATTCTTTGTTTAGATTAGTATATTTGTGAGTTGATGGTTTTTTTTCTTTGGTGGCACGACCATGTATGGTTCCTCCTTTTGCAAATATTGCATTCTGACCTTAAGTTGGTTTTAATAGGGGTTCTTGGTGTGGAAAGCGAGCTAGGGTTAGGTTGGGGATGGCATCTCGGTAGATCTCTTGGGATAAGAATCATTTTTGACTTGGCAACTAGAGGGGTCAATGTCGGTTGGCTTCTTGGTAGTTTTTCACCGTCTTGTCATTATGAAGGGGTGGTGCCATCTCTGGTCGACATTGATGGGATGGATTGTCAAATCTTTGTCCATAGAGTTCAACGAGGTCTAACTACTTTGTATGTTGCTTTTACGCCAAGTAAGTTTTGCATTTAATTAAACTTCATTGCATTTTGGGCAATTCCTCACTATATCACGTATTTAATCAACACATGCCGTTGCCCCCCTTTTCTAATGTGACATTTTGGCACTTAACCTATGGACTTTAGCATGAGTTGTCGAGGCGGTCGGGGTATTTCAGTTCTTGAATATAACCTTCTCCATTTGGATACGGCATTTTCTACTCATGAACTTTTCATAGCTGCATTGAGTCGCTTGAGTTGGTGATTCATGTTAGTTCATGCCATGTTGCTTTTGATTTATTCTCGACACTTTCAAATCCTGCGTCGACATGGTTGTGGTCCATGCGTCTCTATTTTCTACCACAATTAGTCCTTTTATTAGCGGCTTTGCTTCCATACTTAGATGTGGTCCTTTGTTGCCGTCTCATGTTTCCGTCGTTGGTCTATTGGTACCATTTGTGGTGGTAGAAACACATTTTGGTGGGTTTTCGCGAGGAGTTTTACAATTGGTGGTATTTGCTAGAAATCATTTGAAACCATTTATACATAGCTTTTGCCGGTGCCATATCTCAATTGGCATTTTTGTGTGGGTTGAAACTTTATTGCATTCTTCGCGACATTGGTGCTGTGACATTTAGTTGCAAATCTTCTTTTATATTCCTTTATGTGGCTACAGTTCCATGTACTTGTGTTGACCACCTAGCAGTGCCCCTTCAATTCTTTTGGTTCATTGGCTTCTTTCCCGCGCTACTTTCGTTCCCTTTACTACATGGCGTCCATTATTCCCTTTGAAGTGCATTTGTTGTTCCATTTGTCTGCGTTGAGATCTTATGGTGTCCCTTGAGTCTAGCTCTTGCGGTCGGATTGTGCTTGAGTTGCTTCCATCGCGTCATTACTTATTTAGCGCTGCTTGTCAGAGTTGTCCTAAGTTGTCCCATGCAATGCGATTGCTTGTAGCATTCTTGTCTCATGTTTTCTCGGCCCGGTAGTTTGTTCACTTGCATATGCATGATTTGTTCTCTCACTGGTGCTTTTCACACAGTCTTTTTCGATTGGTAGTTTGTTAGATTGCAATTTATTTCCCTGCGCCTTTCCATTTTCCGCAGCGATTTTCTAGTGCTTCTTTTCTTTATCCATTTCTCCATCCATTTCATTTTGTTTTGCTTCCCTTTTTTGCTCTAAGATTCTTGAGCTTTGTTTCAGTGTATGTATGGGTGGACAAGTGCACATGCTTGTTTAGCATATATTCTCAATTGTTCTTTGGATGCCCTTATGAGGGCCTATACTCTTCTCTATCATTGATTCTTAGTTTCTAGTGAATGCCTTTGAGGGCTTTTATTTGCATTAGTGGTCTTATCCTTTGTCCCAATCTGCTCTATTCCTCTATTCTAATCCCTTATTCCATCCATTTCATTATAATCTCGCATTCCTTTCCTTTTCATTTGCATTTTGCCTCTTTCCTCTTTGTTTGTTCATTTTATCTCTTGAATCGTCTTTGCTCTTCTAACGCCTTCCTTTGCCAGCCTCTTGACTCATCATAGTGCTTTTGCCTGGTGGTGTCATTCATTTGTTGTTTACTATGTTGACCCAGTCGTTCATTCACCTTGCTTGGCCTTTTTATTCTTGTTGGTCACCGATTGTAGGTTTGCCCTCGTCAACAAATTTGCAAGTTGTTCATAGAGTTGTTCTCTTATCTCTGCTTCTTCGGCGATGTCATATAGCACCCATCTTTCCCCATCTTTCTCTCACCATAATGGGTTCTTTGGTCGAGTCCTCTAGATTGTTCTTGAATCTCAAGATCCCTTATCATTGTTCCTACGTTGAAAATTAAGCTTGGATGCGGTCTTATGCATGTGGGTATACATTCATGAATTTTAGTCCTTGCTATTTCTTGTTGTTGCTCTATTTGTTCTTTTACTCCAATCTTCTCATGTGATTTTCGATTAGTTCTCATGGATGCCCTTATGAGGGCCTATATTAAACTCTTTGTCATAGATTCTTAGTGCTGTCTCATTGGTGTCACCGGCCATTTTATCTCGTTTGCTTTGTTTCTCTATTCGATCCCTTTTTCTATCCATTTCATTCTGGTCTCCTGCTTGTCTTCTTTCACCCTATATGTTTGTTCCTTTTCCTCTTGTTTCCATTTATCCTTGAGATACATCTTTTGCTACATTTGTTGTCTTGATTTCCTCCTTTATGCGCCCCTTGATTTGGCAGTAGTTCTTCTTGTGTCTTGTTGGTCGGTCGTCATGCCTTTTCTATGTTGACCTCTTACAAGCTGAAGGAGTTGTTTGGTGTTCCTTTTCCCGCGACATTCTCCCTTTTGGCACGCATTTTAAATTTCAAATGCGGTTGCATACGCACAAATTAGATTGCATGTTGTAGTGGTTCTTGTGGTCAGTTGTCTTGCATTCTTAAATGGTATTTGTTCTTGTTTCAGGTTGCCATTAGAGGTAATTTGAGATCTCCTTTTGTCCCCATAAGAATCCTCCAATAGAATGAGTACTCTACATCAAAGCGCAATTAATGCGGCATTAACAACTTCATTCTTCGTTTTTTTTCCTATAACTTTTGATCTACTCATGAAAATGATGCGGCGTTTGTTGCGTAGATCGCGAATGAAAAGATCTTTCAGGAAATTGATATATGGTTATGATGTATTACAATACAAGCCATATGTGTTAACCTTAAAATATGGTTTTTTTGCTCTTTTCTTATATATTTACATCCCAAAGATATAACAATGGGTTGTTGTCATTAGAAAGATCTTGAGGAGATGAATCCATTGCCTAAATAGTGTTCGAATGGAGTTTTTGATCAAAAGTTATAGTAGAAAAATGACAGCGCAAAAGTTAGTTAAACTGCGTGAGTACTGGCGCCACATATCGCGGAATAAAATACCTTTGGGCTCTTCTCTTATTGGGCGGTTAAGCGATGTGGCTTTTTAAGCATCCTTAATGGGACAAAATGAGATCTCAAATTACCTCCTAATGACTTCGATTTTCTTCATCCATTCTTTTTCTTGGCCTTGATCACCGTCCTGCGGCCCGACTACTGTGGCATGCGTCTCTTGGTGTTCTCAATTGCATATTTGTTCGTCACCTTATAAAACCTTCTTTGTTCTTGTGTCACCGGGGTCCTATCGTCTTGTTCAGGTAGGAACTAGTTATGCATGTAGTGTATATGTTTGAGTTTAGTCCTTGTTTCTTTGTAGTGTTTTGTCATTATAGTATTCAGCGTAGTTCCTTCTTTGGTATGTTGATTCTTGAATTTTAGTTCGAGGTGCTCTTTGTTAGCTTGTTGAATATGTCCAGGTTTTGATGTCTTCTCTTTTATGCATTCTCTGATTGCATAGTTTTAGTCTTTCTTATTATGGGGTTTGCATTGTCTTCATGAAAGTTCGCTTGAGTGCAATTCTGCATGAATATATAAGTTAGGTATGGTTGTTCTTACTTAGTAGCGTCTTGTCGTGGGATTTTTACGTAGTTTTGTTGATGCGTTGGTTCTACAATTTGATTTCATGTGCTTTGGTGGTGGCCATTGATCTTTGTTTGTGTTGATTTTCATGTCTTCTTTGCCTTATCGCGGTCCGGTTGTCTTAGGGTTTCTTCGCCCCTCCCCTCTATTTGCGGTGGCATCCACACCTCATCTCATGATTATTACACTTTCTAACGGTGTGCCTTACAATCTCTCGTGGTCTCAATGTATGATGGGGTTTGAGGGAGGTTCCTCTTTGTGTCGGATGTTGATATTTGTGCATAAGGACCTTTCCTAAATGCTATGGTTCTCTTCTTATATAGAAAGAAAGAACCATCGATACAGGAAAGGGGGCGTATTTTAGCGTCATGCTATTTTGAGCGTGAGTCATCTTTAGCATGAGCTTTCTTTAACACTTGATTTCTTTAGCTCACATGCGCTATATATCCCTGTAGCTCCCATGTAATTCTCATCGGCGTTTCCTTTGAGCTGAATTCTCCTTGTTCGATGTTTCCCTCCTCCATCCTCTATGGTTGAAAGTGCATGGTTGGTTAAACGGCTTGTTTGTGGTTTACGTTTATCCGCCTCATTGGTGATTCTACTTCTCTTGTCTCGTTGAGGGGCTGGTGGCCTCTGCAATTTCCAGCATTAGCACTTATTAAACTCTGGAGGGCACCGCCGAGGGGATGACCCAGAGTGGGGCCTGAGTCTATCTTACTCTCTCTCTCGGTAGCTATGGGCTACGAGTGAACCAATTTCTCTCGATTTCAATCATCTTTTTGTTCTTTCTTACATAAAATGTTTGTTGATGTTTGGCTTTGTCAGAATACAACTCATTGTCTTGCCTTGACTTTCTATGAAATTCGGTTGTGTCGCGATGGCCGGGCGATCCTCTTTCTTGGCGAGTTCTCGGCGGTTTCTATGTGTTTGGGGAATTGCGTTGGGGTCTTGGATTTGATGAGAGCGGAGAAAACCCGATCTTTGATGCAATTAAGGTCATCCTTTGGCGAGGGATTTTCGCGATCATGTATGCTTTAAGATGAAAGGAGTTGATGCATAACTTGGGGTGTTTAGGCTGACCTAGGATGTTCTTACGATCGTTATTGTTACTCACTCATTTGGGGTTATTTGTAAACTCCTATGATTCATTGTACTCTTTTCATTGACTCAATGAAAACACCACTTCTCGGATGTTGATATTTGTGCATAAGGACCTTTACTAGAATAAAAAGCGGTAGGAAGAGGAAGCTTGGAAAAGAGAAGGAGAAAAGGAAAAAAGGAAAAGATAAAAGGAAATAGAAAAGAAGGGGGAATATAGGGGGGAAAGGGAAAGGGAAAAAGAACGGGAGAAGAGGTAAATGGGGTGAGAGAAAAAGAAAGAAAAATGTAAGGAAAATAAGAAAAGGTTAGGAAGAAGAAGGGAATGAACAAAGCGCGTAAGAAAAAAGGAAAAGGAAAGGAAAAAAGAAAAAAGAGAGAGAGGGAGAAAAGACAAAGAGAACTTATGGGAAAAGGGAGCGAGAAAAAGGAAAAAGAGGAAAAGCGTGGAAAAAGGAAAGAAAAAGAGGAAGGGTGAAAAAAGGAAAAACAAAAAGCAAAAGAGCATAAATGAAAAGAGAGGGAAATGATGGAAAGGGAGAGGAAAAGGGTGGAGGGAAGGTATAATAGGCAAGGGTGAGAACAGGAATAGATAAAGAGGAAGGAAGGAGAAATGGAGCCTTTGGGAAAAAAAGGGAGAGCGAGGAAAGGGTGAGGAAATGGGAAAAAAAAAAAGAGAAAAAAGAGTATGAGGAAGGGAAAAAGAAGAAGAAAAATGGGAAAGGAGGAGAAAGTGGAAAGGGGAAAAAGAGGGGAAGAAGGATGGGGAAAAAGAAAAGGAAGATTTATAAAAAGGTTGAGAAAGGGGAATGGGAAAGAAGAGCATATGAAAAGGGGAAAGGGAGCGAGGAAAATGAAAATGAAAAGAGGAAGATGAAAGAAGGAAAAGGAGAAAAAACACAGAGCAAAGAAAGCGAGGGTGGGGAAAGTATGAAAAGGGAATGGAAAGAAGTTGAAAGGAGAAAGGGAAGCGGAAAAGAAAAAAGGGAAGGAAAGCAAAAGGCATGAGGAAGAAAGGAGAGAAGAAGAAAATATGGAAAAAAGATGAGGAAAAGGGCACATGATCAGAAGGAAGAGGGTGGGGAAAGGAAAAAAGGCACATGAAAAAGGTAAGCAAAAAGAAGAACAAAAATGTGGAAATGGAAAAAGAAGAAAGGAAAAGGAAAAGGAAGAAGGAGAAAGAGAGAAAAAGAAAAAAATTGATGAAAAAAGAGGAAGGAATACGATCGAGAAAAAGAGAAAAAAAAAGGAAGAGAGGTAAAAAGGAGAGGAGGAAGAAGGGGGTTAAAAGAAAAAAAAGGGGGGAATGAATAAAGGAAATTTAAAGGTTTCTAATTTATGCCCGACAGCATTTGAACTTTCATTAATTATAATAACAATGCATTAGACTTACAAAGTAGTCACATACAAATTAAGGATGAGAAACAAAAAAGATTAAAATCTTTGACATAAAGAAGCAGTACCTATCATGAATTTAAAAGATGACAAGGGATTCAAAATATCACAGGCAGGTGAAGAATTGCATGCATAATACTACAATTTAACAACATGTTAATCCACATGCGTCTAAGGGATTTGAACCCTTTTATATAACTATCATAGCTCCCATTGCATCCCAAGACAACTTGTTCCTTTCAAGTTATGAAACATATGTTCCATGTCCTTCATTATCCAGTGAAAAAAGCGGCAATAGTTATTTGATTTTTAATAGCTGATTCTTCGCGAATTATCTACATAATGGGCATCTTGTAGATGTACCAATGGAATGCGGCAAGCAATCTTTGCGAGGAATATACGCTTCTAGTATTGTAAGTTAAGTGAAAAAAAGAAATATATGCAAATCTACATCATCAAAATTTGCTCGAGACCATAAGAATATTGATGTTTCTATGCTCCATAATAGCATTAAAGGTATGATGCAAATAAGAGATCATGGTTTTAAAGGGTGTTCAAATGTATTTTATTGATAAATTATGCAGTGATCTAGCTTTAAGAAATAGAAGCAGAATATATTGATGAGAGACAAACAACATTATCGGCACCAAAAGGCAAGCTAGTAATTTACCATGAATTTGAAGAGTTAATTTGGAGCATATGTATTTCAATAAACAATTTCTTTGCACATAAATTATTCAAACAATAGTATAATGTGGCTTGCTTGTAAAAGATGAGTTACTTGAGTATAATACTAGCTGGCGAGGATTGTAAGGATGCTTTCAAGTCAATAAATAGAAGAAAGGGTTTAGAATCATGCGACCATTATTTGGAGGCGCCGCGGTCAAAAGTGATACAATTGATGAAGTTTTAAATTTAGAGCTTCTATTCCCAAATTTCAAGGCGTTCATTTTGAAATTCAAGGCAAAATTTTAAATTTCAGACCTTCCATTCCCCAATTTCAAAGACATTCATTTCGAAATTCAAAAGGCAAGGAATTCCAAGACATCCATTTTGAAATTAAATGCAAAAGAATCCCATCTCAAAGTCTGCTTTATTTTGAAATTTGAATTTGAAGCGTGGCGAGAGAGAGCGGTTAATATCTGAACCTAGACCGCGATTGGCTTTTCCTCAACATTCTTCTCATCGGTACAATATGCCAATAGATCCTCGGATCTCTTCGGTTGTGCGCTGAGTGAAGTAAAGCTTTCGCGGGGGCGAGAAACCCTATTTAGGTAGGGCAACCGTTCCTTTTCCATTGCCGTTGGCATCTTTAAGAAGGAGCCTTTTTTTTAATACTTTCTAATGCCATAGAACCATGCGTGGTATATAATAGTGGTGTTATAAGCGAGAGACCATTGAATACGAGTTCCCTTGCTTTAGATTTATGTTCTTGCTAGGTATTTTTTATGGTAATGGACATAATTTCTAAGTGTGCCTCTTTTCGACAATTTCATAATATTGATGGTTAAATTTTTAGCCCATCAAATTTGGTTAACTTTTCACAATCCTCAAAAAGATGCGTATGTGGCATCTTTTTGATTGAACTTCTTGTGATATCTATAAATCACCAAGAATGATTAAAGATGTTCAGCAAATTTGATTGGTGAAAAGAACTAACCACATTACTTTTAAGCCATTGCGTTGAAAAGAAAAATTGTAACTTATTTACCTTGGTAGAATAGCGGGATATTTACTGCGTTAGGCCATTTGTTATGAAATTTTGGAAAAGCGTTAGCGGCCTTGGCTGCCCTTGATAAATTCTTAATAGATAGTAATTTTAGTATTTTTAGAGAAAGGCCTATGGCCTTCTTTCAAGTTACACCACCGGCATATCCCCCGTTCCTATTCGTAGAGCTTCCCATCTTGTTCGAGCACCATAGCCCTGTTCGGGCGACAGCTTTCCATAGTCGATGTTCTCATAGCAGAGCTTCTCTATTCCCACTGTTGTGCTTCTAAACTATAGGCTTTCTAAATTTATGCCAAAACCCCAAATCTCGTATAAACAACCACTATTGCAAGTGCCTCCATCTTCTAACCATCATTCAATTAAATTGGGATTATGTCTTAATTTTGGGACAAATTTCATTGCATGTTTTTAGTAGCATATTCAAATTCACACATTTCACCTCAAAATTATGAAAACGTAATATCATGTTATTTACAAAATAGTCAATATTTCACAATATAGCACCATATCATAAAAACATGATAACAAAAATTTACATAGTTATTCAACTTTCTTCAAGCACCCCCAATGATATCATAGCCTTCTTCCCCGACATCCCGAGGTATTGTAATTCTCGTGATTTCTAGCTGGAATAGTGTTTGGAGTCCATGAGTACAAAACACTTTCATAGTCTAGCCAAAGATCGATCCTGATTTCTCCTCCATCTCTTTCACACCACCCGGAATTTTGGTCCACAGCTGTTTTTTTACTTGTACCTGGTGGTTGTTTTATGCCAAAACAACACCAAAATGGCCCCAAAAAAGTCCACGTGTCTCCGCTTATCCCGATTTGCACAAAGAGACAAAGGTTTTTTGAAAAAATCCCACGGTGGTTTTTCTCGGTGACTTTTTTTTTGTTTTTGTCAACGTGTCCTTTTTTTTCATCGTTGTTTTTAATCGAACTTTTTCGACGCAGTTTTTTCTTACTTGCTTTTTTTTAAGGAGCCACGTTGTTTATCTTCCAAAAACACATGTAGGTTTAAATATTAGTACACGTGAAAACCTAAAAAAATAGTTATTTTTTCCTTTTCAATATGTGTTGTTTTGTGATTCCACTTGTGTTGTTTTGTTTTCTCCACTTGTAGTTTTTAAAGTCCACATTATTTTTCCAAAAAAGGATATGTAATTTTCAAGAAATTCATATGTATTATTTTAAAAATAATTGTTGTTTTCAAATGTTTCCAATTTTCTATATGTTGATATCTTGTTCCATATGTAGTTTTTAAGAGGTGCCATTGTTTTCCATTATTGTTTTCCCTCATGAAAAATATAGGTAATTAAAAAAAAAAAAATCCACAATGGTCTTTTTGAGAAAAAATTCAGATATTGTTTTTAATAATATGGTATGTAGTTACTAAAGTTATTTTTAAAAAAAAGATTATTATGACATATAAAAAAAAAAAAATTAAATGTTGTTTTTTAATATGTCTAACCAATTATGTAATGACATCGGCATATATAGTAAAAAAAAAAAAAAAAAAAAAAAAATCCAAGATTCACTAGAATCTAGAAGGCAATATAATCATATTTTATTTTAAACATGACATCAGCCATCATTTTATTATTCTTTTCTTGTTTATTCAATTTAAGCCTATCCAAATTTAAGAATTGAACCCATGTTTTAGAGGCCAAATTTCAATAATTATTGTTGTGAAAACAATCGGTTACAATCAAATTTATTATTGCAATAGAAGTTACATCGAAATTTAACAGAAGTTCTCGAGATCAAAATTTTAACACGTTGATGGTCTGGCCGAGTAGCGCATGTGAGCTATATATGAAACCCCGAAAGCATATAGGAGTTCTCTGCTAATTCTCGAGCTATCTTGAACGCATGCTTTCTATACGCCAAGAACAGAAATGACGATATGATCAAACTTCAAATTTTTTATTCGCGGTAAAAAATACTTGACACAGTTCAAATATTTGGATATTTGTGTCCTGAATCAAGACGTGTAAAACAAGTACAATCTAAAATATTTGTAATCAAGGCGACTTTGACTCAATCACATTTGGATATCCTTGCATATCATGTAAGAGTTTTTCGAGAGAGAAACTTGTTAGATTGAATTGCTTCTTGCATACCATCATCATGGGCGTAGAGGATTAGACAACCGACACTCCCCTTTACTGGATCGATACCGCGAACGATAAGATGATGATGGTAAGAACTTTTAGCCTCACAACCGTAAGAATCGTCTGCGGGTTGATAAGTCGAAACCCTAAACAGCTAGCTATTTGTAACTAAACAAGCCAGCTTTTATTTGTAATCGATGGTAAGAATCCCAGATACCGCAAAGACAGATGCTCAATGAATTCCTCTTACCTCATCCAGCCCCAAATCGCTTGTTTCCAATAATATTCCCTTTGAAATACTTAATCCCGGTGAAAGCTCGAACTAGCAGAGTATTCATGGGCGCCAAAAGCATACTCTACTCCATGTGCCGCAGGGGCAAGAGAGCGCCATTGCCGGATTTGGTATCGCCATAGCCGCTGCAGGCATTTTTCTCGAGGGAACAAGGAGCCGCCGAATACGTGATGTCCGCCAAGCAGAGCTACAAGGTCGCATTTCGCATGCGCATATGGCCCGGTCGAATCCGGGGAGGCCGCCGGTGACGTGGGACTGGATCTGCGGCCGGGATCACCCACTAGGGCAAAGATGCACAAGGTGCATGCCGAAAAAGCGCCATAGCCATTGGCGCATGTTGAAAGGCTTTATAGCCATTCATTGGTTGCATGTTGGAAGGGCCATGTTGGAATTGGCCATAGCCATTCGAGGGAAAGGAAAACACAAGGCGGAGGGAGGGAAAGGAAAACACAAGTCGCAGTGTTAATCTCTAGGCAACCAATGAAATTACAAGACATGGATCGACATCTTAGCCATCTCCACCGCCAATTCTAAGGGCCAATGAGAATAGGATCGGAGATCAACATCTATGCCATCCATCTAAGCCATTGGTTAAACTACTGCTTGATGCATATTTAAACTCAAAAATACTAGGGAAATTGTTTTAAAATGTCCCATATTTCTTGATACTTATGAAAATGCCCCGAACGTCAAACCGATGCATGACGAAAGCAAAAAGCGATGGAGACGGACGAAGTTCTAGAGTATGTCCGAACGACCTTTGATGCAACAAAACGGAGGGATTACTCCATACTCCTTTAATGAATTGACATTATTAAAACTTTATAGCCGAGAAGCGGCATCACTGCTCATTTAACTTGTAGAGATTGTCGGAAACCTCTATGTGTTGGCATCTTTTTTCAATTGAAACCGACAAATGGACCAATTTTCTAAGATCAAGAATTATCATCTACAATGATAATCCTCTTCAAATCTCCATTATGTTTTGATAAAATCCTTGATGCCCTCCGAACAAGTGTTCTTGAACAATGCAGAAATAAATTCACAAGGATCAACTACGATATTGCAAAGATCGTGTTTAACCGCTTGGAGAATCCAAGTGAACAAGATAATTTCATAAATGTTTATCATATTTTGCGTAAATTGGTGCGTGTCAGGCCTATTCCACATTACAAACTTCACTTTGGAACTGAATCATATGAATTAATATGGAAGTAATAATAACAAATGAAGCTTCGTGCACATTTATTTCCCGAAGGCATAAAATGCAAATTTGACCGGGTGTGGAAGTAGACAATCATTAGTCGTTTTGAACATGATCTTGCATAGTATATCACTTAGAGGGGACGGTGTTGACTTTAAGACGGACCCTTAACACCTTCCCTCGAAAGTAGTTTGTCTCAAATGTCTCTCCATATGGTCCCGGCAACTAATGAGCATCTCCCAAGAATCCATAAATTGGCTCTTCTAATAGACCTTAACATCGACTTAGGTGGCATGTTGGAGCCTAGGTGGCATGTTTGAGCCACTTAGGCATGTTGGAGCCTTGGTGGTACGTTTGAGCCTAGGTGGCATGTTGGAGCCTAGGTGGCATGCTTGAGCCTGGGTGGCATGTTGGAGCTGATGGCATGTTTGAGGCACCTTGGCATCTTAGGTGGCATGTTGGAGCCTAGGTGGCATGTTGGAGCCCCTTGTGGCATGTTTGAGCCACCTTGAATGTTTGAGCCAACTAGCTAGCATGTTGGAACCCATGTGGCATGTTTGGGCCACCTTGGCACGTTAGAGCCTGGGTGGCATGTTGGTTTCAACTTGGCATGTTTGAGCCACCTTGGCATATTTGGGCCTAGGTGGCATGTTGACCCTAGGTGGCACGTTGGAGACTATGTGGCATGTTGGAGCCTAGGTGGCATGTTCGAGACTATGTGGCATGTTGGAAACTAGGTGGCATGTTTTGTACCCACCTTGGCATGTTTTAGCCTAGGTGGCATGTTGGAGCCCACGTGCATGTTTGAGCATGTTGGAACCTAGGTGGCATATTTGAGCCACCTTGGCATGTTTTAGCCTAGGTGGCATGTTGGAGCCGCGTGGCATGTTTGAGCCACCTTGGCATGTCTAAGCCTAGGGTGGCATGTTGGAGTCTAGGTGTCGTGTTGGAGCCTGGGTGGCATGTTGGAGTCTAGGTGGCGTGTTTGAGCAATCTTGGGATGTTTGAGCCACCTTGACATGTTGGAGCCTAGGTGGCATGTTGGAGCCCGTGTGGCATGTTTGAGCCACCTTGGCATATTTGGGCCTAGGTGGCATGTTGGAGCCTAGATGGCACGTTGGACACTATGTGGCATGTTGGAGCCTAGGTGGCATGTTCGAGACTATGTGGCATGTTGGAGACTAGGTGGCATGTTGGCTTTCTAGGTGGCCTTGGGATGTTTGAGCCTAGGTGGAGTCTTTGGGGCCGGCGTGGCATGTTTGAGCCACCTTGGCATGTTCGATGGCATGTTGGAACCCGTGTGGCATATTGGAGCCATCTTAAGATGTTTGAGCCACCTGGCATGTTGGATCCTAGGTGGCATGTTGGAGCCCACGTGGCATGTTTGAGCCACAATGGAATGTTTAAGGCTAGGTGGCATATTGGAGACTATGTGGCATGTTGGAGACTAGGTGGCATGTGTGAGCCTAGGTGGCATGTTTGAGCCTAGGTGGCATGTTGGAGCCGGTGGCATGTTTGAGCCACGTTGGCATGTTAGGTGGCATGTTGAAGCCCATGTGGCACTCCAAGTGGTGACATGGCATGCCAAGAAAGCAAGGCCAAGTTTTGACTAGGCCAAAATGAAAAGATGCCCATCTCTGGTCTTTTATTGGGTGATGTTGGCAAATTTTGGATGACATGGCTAGATGGTGGTGACATGGACATGATGACTAGGACTCTATGCAAGAAATATGATAACCTTTGAACTGGAAGGTTTTAGGGGTTCAGTCTTTCGGCGTCAACGCCCTCCCACTACCTCATGACATTGTGCAAGATCCTGGTCCAATCTGGCTAGGGTATGGCCTCCAAAATGCAAACCCTGTGCCTTGCCAGGTTATTGTAGGGTTTACGTTATGGAGGCCAAAATTGTGGCGGGTCATTGCACTTGGGATCCGTGTACCTTTTTGAACATGCATGCAGAGCCATGGCAACTGAAATAACAGACTTTGGATCTATTGGCGATCCCGAATCATTTCAGAAAAATTTGCTACTACAAAATGTGTTCTTGACTTCTAATTGCGACATTGGGAGGAGGATAAATCCAAACCCCATTTCGTCAGTTTCTATTGCTTCTTGTTTTCAACTGCAGCTTCTCGACCATGCCTCAAGTGCGGCCCGAATAAAACTCGACCTCCATAACGTAAACCCTACAATAACCTAGCAACACAGGGTTTACGTTTTGGAGGCCAAAACGTAGTCGACTTCTTTGATAACTAGGTGGACCATTTCTAAACATGCATGGGGAGCCATGAGAACTGAAATAACAGAGTTTCGATCTATTGGCGAACCCGAGTGATCCCAAACAATTTTGCTACTGCATAAGGTGCTCTAGACTTTTAATTGCAAAACTAGGAGGAGATTAAATCCAAACCCCATTGTGGCAGTTTCTACTGCCTCGTGTTTTCAAACGCAGCTGCTCGACCATGTCCCAAGTGCAACGGACCAAAGCGGAAACCTCCATAACGTAAACCCTACAATAACCTGGCAAGGCACAGGGTTTATGTTTTGGAGGTCATACCCTAGTCAGATTGGACCAGGATCTTGCACAATGTCATGAGGTAGTGGGAGGGCGTTGACGCCAGAAGACGGAGCCCTAAAACCTTCCAGAAGCAGTTCGACCCAAAGGTCCTCTCTGGAAGGTCCCTGGCCACGAACGGGCAACTCTCCCACCCCGGAGCTGTGATCTGACTCTGCCAACGGATTTGAAACATCGACATTACCACCCGAGACCAAGTTTCGTGGGCGTAAGACTCCCGCTCCAGGACGCCAAAGTAGCTCATGTCCAACATGTTCGTAGTGAATTGGCCTTAGCGGAGGGTGCGAATCGCCATGTAGAGGGTTCGTGTTTCTTTGCTGCAAAAATGACAGGTGTAACTTGGTCCTCGGGGTAATTTCGTTGTTTCGACGACATGGCGAAGTCAAATCTCCATTCCGAGCCTTTGTATTGCCAACGACAAAACACTTGGGTTTCTACACGGTCGACTGCAGGACACTTTGCGGTTTGATATGTTCTCCGGGGACAGATCTTGAATTTTTTGAACCACGTCGAAGCAAGTTACTTGAAGCGTGGATTCAAGCGGCCGGATAGGAAACCGGGTTAGGAAGGGAGGCATTGACATTCGGGATGCTCCTCTAATCAAGAGGGCCGTGGAACTTGTCCCCTAGGGTAATTTCGCATTCCGGATGACATGGAGAGGTCGGATCGCCAATCCGGGGCCTCCTCCATGCCCCAAAATAAAAACGTGGTCTAAACCGCCGAGGCCAAGCAGTGGCCATCCCAATCAAAAATCGAGGGTCTAAAGCTCACCCGAAATACGAAAGGGATTTTCACTGTCTGTTCGGGGCCACTTGGCAAGCCAGCCTGGCTGAAAACCATGATTTTTTCCCCCCCATGCATTAATCATGAATTTCGGATCATAAACACAAAGAAAAGCACGGATAAAAATCCGGGTCGAAAAAGGTGAAATCTTGGCGGGATGTGCAGCATGACGCTGCACACGCAAAGAAAAATGTGACCGGCAATAGAAGCACAAGCGGAGAGGCATGAGACGAGCTTCGAGCCAACCCCCTTCCGGAGGCCACCGGTCGGTAGCGCCCCTCTTGGGCAGTGGAGCTAGCTTTGCTTCTCCGTGGTCACATGTATACCACCTAGCAGTCCTAGTGCTGCTATTCTCACTTCAATCTTCTACCGGGGCCTCGGGGTGACCCCAAGTATCTTGTTCTCGCGAGGCTAGTCCAAGTCCGGGGAGGGCGGAATTTGGACCCCACTCGAGGATCCAGAACGGCTCTGCCAATGGACCCGGAACATCCCCATTACCTGGGGAGACCAAGTTTTGTGGGCAGAAGACCACCCCCTCCAAGAAACGCCAAAGTAGGTCGATTTTACTACACACTTGTAGTCAATTGGCATGGAGGTGGATCTTTGAATACCTCCTAGTGGGGGTAAGTGATTGATCCCCAGGAAAACCTGGTAGTGGAACTTGTCCTCTAGGGTAATTTCGGCGTTCGGGCGATGTGGAGAGGTCGGATCGCGAATCCAGGGCCTCCTCCATGCCCCAAAATCGAAAACGTGGTCTAAACCCTGTCAAGGCCAACGGTGGCCATCCCAATCAAAAATCGAGGGTCTAAAGCTCACCCGGAAATACCGGGGATTTTCCTGTACGCTTGGGGCCACTTGGCAAGCCAGCTGGCTGAAAACCATGATTTTTCCCCGCCCCATGTATTAATTATGAATTTCCGGAGCATAAACACAAAGAAAAGCACAGATAAAAATTCGGGTCTCGAAAAAAGGTGAAATCTTGGCGGGGATGTGCAGCATGATGACGCTACGCAAGAGAAAATGCACCGGCAATAGAAGCACAAGCAGAGGCATGAGACGAGCTTCCGAGCCAACCCCCTTCCGGAGACCACCGGGTCGGTAACGTCCTACTAGGTAGTGGAGCTAGCTTTGCTTCTCCGTGGTCACATGTATACCACCTAGCAGTCCTAGTGCTGCTATTCTCACTTCAATCTTCTACCAGGGCCTCAGGGTGAACCCAAGTATCTTGTTCTCGCAGGCTAGTCCAAGCTGGGGGCTGAGGACGGGCTGGACCCCCACTCCGGAACCGAGAACTGGCTCCGCCAATGGACCCGGAACATCCCCATTACCTAGGGGACCAAGTTTCGTGGGCAGAAGACCACCCCCTCTCCAAGAAACGCCAAAGTAGGTCGTTTACTACACACTTGTAGTCAATTGGCATGGAGGTGGATGTTGAATACCTCCTAGTGAGGGGTAAGTGATTGATCCCATGGGAAAACTCGCCGTGGAACTTGTCCCCTAGGGTAATTTCGCCGTTCCGGACGACGCGGCGAGGTCGGATCGCCAATCCGGGGCCTCATCCATGCCCCAAAATCGAAAACGTGGTCTAAACCTTGTCGTGGCCAAACTACTGCCATCCCAATGAAAAATCGAGGGTTAAAAACTCATCCGGAAATACCGGGGATTTTCCTATACTCTCGGGGCCACTTGGCAAGCCAGCTGGCTGAAAACCAGGATTTTTCACGCCCCATGCATTAATTATGAATTTACGGAGCATAAACACAAAGAAAAGCACGAGATAAAATCTGGTCTGAAAAAGGTGAAATCTTGGCGGGATGTGCAGCATGACGCTGCATCACGCAAGAGAAAATGCACCAGCATATATACCTTTTCGGAGACTCCCCTTCACAAGAAAGGGGGCGTGGTCGAGGTGCTCGCCACTACCAAGGTCCATGTCACCATCATCTAGCCATGTCACCTAAAATTTGCCAACATCACCCAATCGAAAAAGACCAAAGATGGACATCTTTGTTTTTTGACCTAGTCAAAACTTGACCCTTACTTGGCATGCCATGTCACCACTTAGGGGTGCCTAGGTGGCATGCTTGAGACTAGGTGGCATGCCCGAGCCACCTTGGCATGTTGGAGCCTAGATGGCATGTTGAGCACTGCCCCATGGCATGTTGGAGCCACCTTGGCATGTTTGAGCCTAGGTGGCATGTTTGAGCCACCTTGGCATGTTGGCCCACGTGGCATTATGGAGTCCACGTGGCATGTTTGAGCCACCTTGGCATGTTGGAGCCTAGGTGGCATGTTTGAGCCCACCTTGGCATGTTTGAGCCACCGGCATGTTTGAGCTGGGTGGCATGTTGGAGCCTAGATGGCATGTTTGAGCCACCTAGGGAATGTTGGAGCCTAGGGTGGCATGTTGGAGCCCACGTGGCATATTTGAGCCACCTTGGCAAGTTGGAGCATAGGGTGGTATGTTGGAGCCAGCGTGGCATGTTTGAGCACGTTGGAGCCTAGGTGGCATGTTTGAGCCATTTTGTCATGTTGTTCCCTGGGTGGCATGTTTGAGCCACCTTTGTTTGAGCCTAGGTGGCATGTTGGAGCCACCTTGGCATGTGGGAACCACCTTGGCATGTTTGAGCCCTAGGTGGCATGTTTGAGCCACCTTGGCATGTTGGAGCCCATTGGCATGTTTGAGCCACCTTGGCATGTTTGAGCACGTTGGAGCCTAGGTGGCATGTTTGAGCCACCTTGGCATGTTGGAGCCACCTTGGCATGTTAGAGCCTAGGTGGCATGTTGGAGACAACGTGGCATGTTTGAGCCACCTTGCCATGTTAGAGCCTAGGTGGCATGTTGGAGCCCTGTGTGGCATGCTTGAGCCACCTTGGCATGTTGGAGCCAACGTGGCATATTTGAGCCACCTTGGCAAGTTTGAGCATAGGTGGCATGTTAGAGCCAACGTGGCATGTTTGAGCATGTTGGAGCCTAGGTGGCATGTTGGAGCCACCTTGGGCATGGCATGTTGGAGCCCGTGGCATGTTTTTCACCTAGGTGGCATGTTAGAGCCACGGTGGCATGTTGGAGCCTAGGTGGCATGTTTGAGCCAACTTGGCATATTTAGGTGAAGGTGGCATGTTGTGAGCCACCTTGGCATGTTGGAGCCTAGGTGGCATGGTGGAGCCCACGTGGCATGTTTGAGCCACCTTGGCATGTTTGAGCCTAGGTGGCATGTTGGAGCCTAGGTGGCATGTTTGAGCCCACCTTGGCATGTTTGAGCCACCTGGCATGTTTGAGCCTAGGTGGCATGTTGGGAGCCTAGGTGGCATGTTTTAGCCACCTTGGCATGTTTGAGCCTAGGTGGCATGTTGGAGCCACCTTGGCATGTTGGAGCCTAAGTGAGGCCTGCATGGCATGTTTGAGCCTATGTGGCATGTTTGAGCCACCTAGGAATGTTGGAGCCTAGGTGGCATGTTGGAGCCAACGTGGCATATTTGAGCCACCTTGGCAAGTTGGAGCATGGGTGGCATGTTGGAACTGGCATTGGCATGTTTGAGCACGTTGGAGCCTAGGTGGCATGTTTGAGCCATTTTGTCATGTTGGAGCCTAGGTGGCATGTTGGAGCCACCTTGGCATGTTTGAGCCTAGGTGGCATGTTAGAGCCACCTTGGCATGTTGGTGCCCACGTTATGCAAAAATAGGTGTTAAGTAATTGAAGTAACTTGTGTTACATGGAATACTAGTATAAGAACATGTGATCGTGCACGTGCATCACATGTAGCAAATCAAGTACTCTGTCCTACCAATATAAAGACCCGTGATATGGAAGGATAGGACATGTAGAGAATCAAGTACTCTTTCCTACTTCTATAAAGACATGTGAGAATAGAAGTATTACACATGTCGTAATTCATGTATTCTTTCCTACAATGCCTTAGCAAATAAAGTACTCTGTCCTACTACTATAAAGACATGTGACATGGAAGCATATGACATGTAGAGAATCAAGAAAGACATGTGACAATAGAAGTATTACACATGTCGTAATTCATGTATTCTTTCCTACAATGCCTTAGCAAATAAAGTACTGGTGTCCTACTACTATAAATACATGTTTATGGAAGTATAGGACATGTAGAGAATCAAATATTCTTTCCTACATCTATAAAGACATGTGACAATAGAATTATTAGACATGTAGAAATTCAAGTACTCTTTCCTACAGTGGATTGTATTATAAAATGACATGTCACAATAGAAGAAACTACAAAATACTTGATTGGATGTTTTAGTCCAATTGAAAAAGAACACCATTATCGAACAAAACCATACCTTCACAAATCCACATGTAGGATTCTTTGAAAACAGAACATGTAGACCTACCAAAACTGATGTTTTCAACAGTGGACCAAAAACCGGGGTGAGTGTGTTTGTCCAACAACTGAGTACCTTTCTTTTATCCGACACGTTGGTCAACCCGATGCACTGACACCACCATTCCACCAAGACATGGTTGAAGTTAATATTACCTTCTTCTTTGCAAATATCGGAGATAGTGAATCCCAACCACCTTTGGATATGTATCTAAATCTCTGGCTTTACTACCACAAATTGGTGGCATTCCAAGTCGTTGGAAGGTTCATAAGCATCCATGCCTAGAAACTTTGGCCTATTGTTCTTAGGACCAACATAGTGTTTGTCGAAGGAGGAGGAGCATATTGCTTGCGAATGCTACTTACGGTGTCATCAACATCCTCAAAGATCTCGCTAAGGTCTTCCACCTAGTTTTAGGCAACCACCCTTCTTTCAATTCATCTAAGGATGTGTCTATCTCCCCCAACGGGTTAATCACCTTCTTCAAGAAGCCACCAAGGCACCGGTTGGTGTCATCTGGATTTGTTTGCCAATGCTTTATATAGTCCTGGATTCCTTCCTTAGTCAATCCCAATTGCTTCACTTTTTTGATGGGTTTTAGAGCTTTTGGTTGACCTGGAGGTATCATAGGCTTGCCATTCTCATCTCTACGCCATATTTCCTCCCCTCCTCTCCACTCATCCTCTGAAGGTCTCATCTTCCATTGGAAGATTGGAATCCCATCTCTCACCCAAAAAGTGAACTGCAGAGGCCTGGAATGACCTTCAAGATCCAATGTATAACCATCCACAAAGCTCTTCCAATCGGGCACTCCTTCTATGAGAGAAGCTATAGGGTTTGGAGTGGTGCATTCATGCAAGATTTCCATTAGCCTAGGAAAGTTGGTCACTGTCTGCTGCTTCAGTATACAACTATATTTGCCAAATAATGCATCCACATCCTCATGGGTATGCCCGGGCATAAGAAACCCTAAATTAACTCTTTCAAATATGCCCACAGCTGTTAAGTAGGATAGGAAAGAAAACATCCACCTGTTCTTATTTTGGCCAGCACAATTATGCAAGAGAAACCTTTTGGGTAGATCTTGAGGTCTAGCTGTTCATTAGACCCATGATTCCTAAACCTTGCCTTGCTGAACTTTTCAATATTGTTAGGGTTTCCATCTAACAATGCTCTATGTAGTGCCTGGCTAGTTGTAGGGTCCTGGAGGTGACCATTGTATCCATTTTCATAGTTTCTCAAACACCTCATGATACTCTCAATATGAAAATCTGGACCATCACTCCACAACTCCAAACTAAAATGGCCATAGTAGGTTTAAGTCTGCCCATGCAAGATTGCCCCAGTCATTGAGATCTGTAAAGGGTATGATCTTCCACATGACTTTGGTATGTACTTGAATTGTGGAAGACAAGTCTTTTGCTGGTCCATCTTGTCATGTATAATACATAAATAGTTATTGGGTTCCAATGCAGATAAAGTCCTCCACATCCAATAACATGATCTACATGATAGTTGGTCAGTCATATGGTCCTTCATATGCTCCCTTATCCTAGCCCTTTGACTAGGTTGCACAGTCTTATCAAGAGTCTCCTTCAACTTAGCACATAAATTGCACTTTGCAAAGTTGTTTGAAGTTGCTATGGTGACATGATTGAAATGCTTCTTCCATAACCTACTAAAGCTAGGTTGGGATATTGGAAGAATTCTCAATTCTCGAAGTAGGGAATTCACTTCTTCCAAAATACTCTTTTGAGTACAATGTGATGGCAACCTTTTCTCAACAACCCGCTCTTCCCTTTTCATCCCTTACGCTTTTTGTGTGGCATAGACTCGTGATTGAAATCAATATATTTTTCAAATATCTCCCTGGCAGCCAAGGTCTTAGCTATTGGTCTCAACAAACCATTATTTCCATGTAAAGCAATCATGTTCCCCTCTTCCTGTTTTTTTTGCCAATTATGCCATGAAGAAGTTGGAATTGCATGGATAATCTGCCATGCTTTTGCACATATCCATTTGCCTAGCAAAGGGTATCTTTTTCTGTTTGGGTTTCTTTCATCCTGAAGTGCATGCTCGAAGATTGTGTACATGTAGGTCCTCCTCTCATCAACAATGTACTCTTGAAAAGTGGCTCTTGCTTCCACCAATTGTTCTATTGTAAAGAATTGCATACAAGCACTCCAACAACAATCTGAGCCCCTAACCTTCACCATTGTCTCACGTTTGGTGTCACTAATCAACTTGGCTCTTTTGCTAGGATAATATCTGGCAACTGATACTTCTCCCCTTTTGCCTAGGTTTAGAGTTCCAACTGCCAATGGATCAATATCAAGACAATCATTGTCCCCAACAACTTTAGGCTCTGGAAAAATATAATCCTCCACAAATTGAACACTACTTATAGGCCATGCCATGATGCAAGGAACCTCCAATTGCTTGACACAACCAAAACATTCCTTGTCAACCAAACCTTTACCTTTCCACTTGTCTTCCAACATCGAAATTGCAATACCAATATTGTCTTCCCCTAGCCTTTCATCATTAATGACTTGACCGAGGATCACGCTAGCACAATGACTCCTTGGCCTACTATTTCCTTGTTGCACTTGTGCATGATTCTCACCTTCTTGTTCCTCCATTGCACCCTACTATAGAGGACTAATTGTTTTTCTTCAACATTCTTGCTAGGAGTTGGTTTTTCATTGATATTGCTCTTTTCAATATGTTGCACACCATCTTGAGTTGGAGAGGCACCATTGACCTAGGCAAATTGCACCCTTTTTAGTCAATGAGCTTGAGGGAAAAAATTATTACACCATAAGATAAAAAGTAACGTACATTTATGGAATATGTAGAGGTAAATCAATTTTTTAAAAGCAAGAAATTCCTTTGGAAATAGGTTTAATATAATAATAACAATGGGTGTAAACGAAATCATTTAAAACAAGAATTTTCGTGGCAACAACAAGGAAATGACATTTATATAAATATATCCAAATTTTAATTATCAAAAATTTGGATATATGATTACGAAAAGACATATACATTATAAGGTAGACGTGAGAATTTATTATCCATAATAATATACCCTAGATGATATATAGCCGGGAATTCGTGATGCGCTGGCGTGTTATTTGAGGCAATCAATTATTCACGCTAATTTCTAATTAACCCTATATAAATCCAGTTCACGCTCTCAAGACCTCCATTCTGTCCCAATTTTTTTTTCTGCCAGCCATGAAGCGTTCAGCCTTAGCGCTCGACCTTCATGAAGAACCCGAGGTCTCCTCAAAGAGACGTCGGGTTGAAGAACCCCTCAATTCCCCCAATTGATTTTCTTTCCCAATTCTCCTCTGATTCCGATTCAGAGGATGAAGAGGAGGAGTTGGAGGAAGAGGAGGAGTTGGATTCTCAAGAACACATGACCCTTCTGGCTTGAGGGGTTGGCTCGACCACGAAGAATGAATTCTCGGGCCAAGTGGGAGGAGGTCGACAATTCGACCAATTTTTGGAGTGGTTGAGAGATGAACCAGGTTTGCATGTTTGCTTTTTTTTTTTTTCTTTTCTAACACCTTTCTTTCTTCTTTGTTGCAGGCGTGGAAGAAGAGTGATGCAGATCCCGGGCGGCCCATTTTTTGTTTGGTTTCTTACAGAAGTTTTGGACAAGCCTCGGGGCATTTTTTTTTCTGTAATATTGTGAAAAAGCCGGCAGCTGCCACACAAGCGGACATCTATTACATATAATTTGTTTTTAATGAAATCAAGCGGTTTTCTTCATAAACTTTTTCTTCAAACAGTTTTCTTCAAACAGTTTTTCTGTACATAAAATTTTTTGAATTAAATCAAACTGTTTTCTCCAATTATTTTGTCTCCAAGATGTTTTCTCTAAAATTTTGTCTCTGCATTTGTCTCAACAAAGTCTAGAACACTATAAATCAACCACATGAGAAATCTCCGATTCATCCACATTAACCATAGGAAATTTTTCTATACGACCTAAAACAATTCCCCAACCCTACAAGTCATTTTTTAGCCTTGATAATTTTGCCTTTAAAATCATTTTTAATTTAGCCTATATAAAATTTCTAAATTCTATTTTTTGAATGCAATAAATGGAATAAAATGCCGTGGAGAATTTATTGCATAAAATGCAATATTCTTCATATATACCATATACATGTCATGTCCAAGGGAAGACCGTCACGCCAAAGCGATTAATTCAAAAGCAATCAATTATTCACGCTAAGTTATTTCTAATTATACCTATATAAATCCATTTCACGCTCTCAAAGTTCCTACATTTTCTTCCTTCCTTCATCCCCGATTTGCGGTTTTGCGCCACATTTGTGTTTGGATCCGCCCTCTAAAATCTTGATGAGCAGATTTATTTTCGGCAATGTTAGATGTTTGGTTTTCGCAATTCCTAACTTACTAAAAGACTCGCTTTTTGTTCAGTAGCATCCGTAGCAGAGGACTAAGGTCCGCGAATCCGTAGCCTCGAATTAAAACCAAAGCAAAGTCCTGGATTCTTGAATCCTTCCACCTCGAGAACTCAAGGTTAGTTTTCATTTAGTTTTAAAATTTTGCGATCTCAATGGCGGGAGTTTAATCCAAGAAGACAAGCTTTTGCATTTGCTCGAGGCGCAGAGGAAGCAGATGATGTTTATGAAAACCAGAATAGTTTTTATAAACTTCAACGCTTCTTTGTTTCGTAAATTCTTGAGTTCTCTTCCCGAATTAATCATGCTATTGCATGCAAGTTTCTATTTATGAGTAAGTGTAGTAGAAAGCATTAGAAAAATCTCAAAGATAACATTTGAAACACGCTTGCGTGTTCCATGCTAACCTTAGCCTTGAATATGAATACACTCTCAGTGCATTCGGTGAGTAGAGGAGAAAAAAA
The DNA here is from genome assembly GCA_021234155.1 of Isoetes taiwanensis. Lineage (NCBI taxonomy): Eukaryota > Viridiplantae > Streptophyta > Lycopodiopsida > Isoetales > Isoetaceae > Isoetes > Isoetes taiwanensis. The sequence goes on along the minus strand of JAJEKV010000194.1, from coordinate 86,664 downwards.
TGTCTGGATAGATAAGTAAATAGATAGGGGCAGGCAATTATTTACACGCTTATGTACGCGGCAAGCGTAAATAATTGGCCTGGCCCTTATCTATTCTACTCTATCTATCCGTACATGTTTTTTTTTTCTATATCTCAATAATGCACGCCAGCATGTATAGTTTTTCCTATATAGGTTTACACGGCGTGCAAACAATTTATCCCTAGTTTCAACTTTTAAGTTAAACACGGGCGGTCTCTTAGTTTCTAAGTTTATAATAAATAAATATAACACGCCAGCGTGAATACCGATAATTCGCCACTTCCTATCTTATATTATAATGTTATACCGTAGCGCGTAGTGCACGAGTCCTAATTTGAATGGCGAGAGATCATCTAGATGCATTCAAGGCCTATAGATTGAATGTAACGCGACTTACCAACACCGTGATTGGTCATGCGGTCGATCTCTTAGGGGAAAGGGTAAATGAAAAGGGGAAAAGGAAAAGGGAAGTGGAAAGAGAGAATGTGAAGGGCAAAAGGCATGGGGAAAAGGTAAAGGGTAAAAGGAAAAGGGAAAAAGAAAAGGGAAAAGAAAAGGAAAAAGAGAAAGGGTGGGGAAAAGAAAAAGGCATGGGGAAAAGGAAAAGGAAAAAAGAAAAAGGGAAAAAAAAGGGGAAAAAAAAAAAGGAAAAGGGAAAAAGGAAAAGGAAGTGGAAAAGAGAATGTGAAGGGCAAAAGGCATGGGAAAAGGGAAAAGGGTAAAAGGAAAAGGGAAAAAAGGAAAAAGAGAAAAGAAAAGGAAAAAGAGAAAGGGTGGTGAAAGGAAAAGGTAAAAGAAAAGGAAAAAAGGAAAGGAAAAGGGAAAATAGGAAAAGGGCAAAAAAAGGAAAAGGAAGTGGAAAGAGAGAATGTGAAGGGCAAAAGGCATGGGGAAAAGGGAAAGGGTAAAAAAGGAAAAGGGAAAAAGGAAAAAAAAAATCAAAGGAAAAAGAAAAGGTGGTGAAAGGAAAAGGCATGGAGAAAAAGGAAAAGGGTAAAAATGGGAAAAAGGAAAAGGGAAAAAAAAAGGTAAAAAAGAAAAAGGGAAAAAGGAAAAGGTAAAAAAGGAAAAAAAAGAAAAGGGAAGTGGAAAGAATGAAAGGGCAAAAGGCATGGGAAAAAGGAAAAGGGTAAAGGAAAAGGGAAAAAAGAAAAAGAGAAAGGAAAAAAAAAAAAAAGAAAAAGAAAAGGGAAGTGGAAAGAGAGAATGTGAAGGAAAAAAGGCATGGGGAAAGGGTGGGAAAAAGGCATGGGAAAATGGAAATAGAAAGAAAAAAAAAGAATGGAAAAGGGGGAAAGAGAGAGAGGCACGAAAAGGAAATGAGGAAAAATGGAAAGGGGAAGAGACAAAGGAACATGGAAAAGGGAAAGAGGAAAAGGGTGAGGAGATGGAAAAAGGGAAGGTAAAAAGGCATGAAAAAAAAGGGAGAAAAGAAAATGGAAGGAAAAGGTTACAAAAAAAAAAGGAAAAGAGTGGGAAAAGGAGGAAAAGAGAAGGAAAAAATAGGCGAGGAAAAGAGAAGGAAAATAGGCATGGAAAAAGGCGAAGAGAAAAGGTTAAGAGAAAGGGAAGACATGGAAAAAGGGTGGGGAAAAAGAGAAGGCATAAAAAAAAAGAGAAAGGGAAGGGAAAAAACAAAAAAAAAAAGAGAAGAGGGAAAAGGTGGAGAAAGGAGCAAAAGCAAAAGGGAAAAGATTATCGGGAACGGGAAGGGGAATGAGGGATGGGAAAACAAGGAAACATGTGAGAAAGACGGAAAAAAAAAAAAAGAAAAGAAAAGAAAAAAGAAAAATAAGAAAAACGGAAATGCGGGATAGAGCAAAAAAGGAAAGGGAAAGGGATTGGCTTTTTCTCACTTCGCATCCCAAAGCATTTACAAGCTTTTAACTTATGGCCAACAGCGCTGAGCACCATTACTTGGTTGATAGATGCCAAGTTACATTAATCACTTCGGTTGGTGATTTAAGATTCATTGGAATTAAATTTGGGCAGCAATCACCACGGCCAGCTCGATTTGACTCAATCTCTAGTCGGTTGAACCGGTCGAACATCGATCGGCTGAGCACTGATCTTGCAACCCCGCTGCGACCTGGATCAAGTAATGATGATGGCAGCAGAAAGCGGGCAATGATAACGGGCTCGAGGCCTTGCACCTGTCACCGAGGTCGGCCCTCTTATTCGATTACTTGGATCAAGCGGTACATGCATTGATCGAGAGTGAATATCGCATCCATCACTCGAGATTCAAAATGAGGAGCGTTTCTTAGTGGTTAGCCTCATGCCCGGATGCCCTAACCGCGAACCCACTACAAAGCAGATATCACGATGCAATGGAGATGGCTCAACCAGATGGAGGAGGAGCAGGAGGTGGAGGTGGAGCAAAGGGAGGTGGAGCTAGAGCCACAGGTTTTGGCTGGGGATTTTACCGATCCATTCACTATGCCGGAGAATGGAAATGGGAGACTCGATAGTTGGTTACTCAATGAGGCGGGCTGAAATAGTAATGCGGAATTTTATACGGTTTATCGATTATCCGCATTATATACAATTGTAAACCTTTTCCAATGAATACAACAAATTTTGTCTACTTCTATATTTCTACAATGTAAGTACATGTTACATACCTTTTTTTAGCGGTTTCTTGGCCATGCAACAAATGTTCCTACCTCCAACCTTATCCCAGGGGGGTAATAGGTAAAGCTTCATCCTTAGCACGACGGTTAATCAACGTAACTCGGACATACTTGTCTCGTGGAATTCTATGGCGGTTGGCGGTCGGTCGATGAGTCGTCTTCCATAATCCTACTTTCCGCTACGATTTGTAGTTAACATGAAACATTCATCTTCGACCTTTGCGGACAATGCCTATTCGGACACCTACTATTGGACATTAATGTTCAAGCTATAGGAATGGATGCTTACGAATACGTAGCCATTCTTGAAGCGATTGAGTTCACCGGAAATCACGGTATGGAAACCAGTGTGGGAAATTCAACTTATTTATTGTATTTCTTATGACATGCTTTTTAAAATTGAATGTGTCAATTGAATATTAATATTTCAATTGAATATTAATATTTAAAATTATCTTTTTGTTGTATAATTTCAAATTATTTTCTTCATTTGGTAACATAAAAAAAAATGTGTCTATTGAATATTAATAGTGTCTGAATATTCAAAATAGAAGAATATTAAATTTTAAAAAGCGTGTCATAAGAAATTCTGATAAAATTGAATATTAAAAATGTGTCTGAATATTAAGTGTCATGTGTCTATTGAATATTAATTCTTCTTGCATTATTAAGTATACACATACATTAAGCCTTGTACAGACAACTCTTGTGTATTTGGGGCTCTAATTTTTTTTGACACACTTAATATTCTTAAGTGTCAAAATGACACATTTAAAATTTTAAAGTCTCTTTTGGCGCATTTTATCAAACTATAAATTCTCTTTTGACACATTTTTCTCTATGAAAGATGTCTCTTTGACACATTTTTACTTTTGACACCCTCCGGGGATTGTCAAATTCCCACGATGATGGAAACTTGGTCCGGGAAAAATTAGAGTTACAGAAAGCTTAGGTTAATTATATTTTGGCGGGATAAATGTAATCAATGAAAGAACACGGTAGATTGGTTTTAAAAACTCAATAAAAGAAGTCTACGGACGGGTTCTTTTTTTGAAAGTGAATCTTAAGTCATTATTATTTTTTTATGTGTCAAAATATTTCGTTTGCCCTCGACGATATTCCTTTCATTCTCCCTCTATGTTGTTTACGAAATTTCGTCGAAGCGCATATTGTGTTTTCTTGAAATTCAAATTTCTCTCTTGGGGTAGAAAACGTATTTCTCGTGCGGTAGAAAAAGCTATTTCTTCGGCAGCTTGAGCGCGTATCAGAGGCGACGGGCTACATTCGTGATAGAAGACTCGGAGATGTCTTCTAAAAGCAATGGAGAGGAGGAGGGGCAGGAGGAGGGAGCGATGGAAGGTGGATCTCAAAACCCTCGCTCTTCTCAAGGTTTGAGGAGGGCGTTGAAACCCTATTCAAGGTATTTATAATTTGCCTTGAATACTCAATTAAGAAGAGTATTATGCATTGCATGAATTTGAGTTATTTCCTTGCCTTGATTAATATGGTTTGCATGGTTGAGTTATTATGCTGCATGAATTCAAATTATTACCTTGATTAATACTTTCCGATTGTCTTTTTTAGGACATAATTTTTTCATTTTTTATAGAATATACTAGTTAAGATGCCAGCGTTCTTACCGCATATTTAAGAATTAAATGATATACCAGAGCAATTGTTAAATGGATTCATGTTTTTAAAATTAGATAATCAAGAGCATTCGATCAGCTTTTCTTTTCTTTTTTCCCTTTTTCTTTTTTCCTTCCTCCATTTTTCCTTTTTTCTATTTTTCCCTTCTCCCTTTCTCCTTTTTCTTTTTTATATTTTTCAATCTATCTTTTTCTATTTTCACTATTCTATTTCTCCCATTTTCCATTTCCCCCATTTTCCATTTCCCTTCTCTGTTTTTCGCTTCCCCATTTTTCCTTTTCTATTTTTCCCTTCCATTTTCTCCAATTCGTATTTGCTCTTGCTTCTTTTTTCCATGCCCTTCGCCCCTTCCTTTTTTCTATTTTCCTCTTCCGCTTTTCCTCGTGCCCTTTTTTCCAAGTTTCCCTTCCCCCTTTCCTTTCCTTTCCCTTTTCCCATGCCCCTCTTCCCTTCCCTTCTCCCCACCTTTTCTTTTTTCCCGTTTTCTCTTCCATTTTCCTCCTTTCCCCCCCTTTTTCTTTTCCCTCTTTCCCTTTCCGTTTTTCCATGTCACTTTTTCGTTCTCTTTTTCCCTTTCCTCACCCTTTCCCTCCTCCCTTTTTTTTCCATGCTCTTTTTCTTTTCCATTTTCTCGTGCTCACTCCCATTTTCCCCTTTCTTCACCCTTTTCCTCTTCCCTTTCTTCCCCTCCCCTCCCCATCATTTTCCCTTTTTTTTTATTTTTCCCTTTTTTCTATTTTTGCTCTTTTTTTTCTTTTCCCTCCTCTTTCTATTTTCCATTCACGCCCCAAAACACCCCTTCCCCATTTGCATTTTCTCCTTTTTTCATGTTTCCATTTCCCCACTCCTCTGCCGTTCCCTATTTCCTTCTACTTTTTTCTATTTTTCTTTTCTCCCATCCCCTTCGATTCCCTTTCCCGGTTAAGAACCCCCTTTCTTAGTTCCACCTTTTTTCGGGTGCCCTTTTCCTCCCCCCTTTTCTCCTCTTTCTTCTTCTTTTTTCTTTTTGCCTTTCCCTTTCTTTTTTTTCTCATGCCCTTTTCCCTTCCCTCTTTCCCTTTCCATTCTCCTTTTCCTTCTCCTTTCCTCACCCTTTCCCTCTTCTTTTTTTCCCATGCTCTTTTTCTCTTCCATTTTTCCATGCTCGCACCCATTTTCCTCTTTCTTCACCTTTTCCCTATTCCCCTTCCACCCCTTTCCCTTTTTTCCTTTACTCTTTTCCCCTTTTTCATTTTGCTCTTTTTTTTTCTTTCCCTCCCTTTTGATTTTTCCCATTTACCCCCCTCTCCTTTTTTCCCTTTTGCCTTTCCCATTTGCTTTTTCTCCTTTTTTCACATTTCCCCTTTTCCATTTTCCCACTCCTTCCTTTTCCCTTTTTCTATTTCCCCCTTCCCTTTTTTCCGCTCCCCTTTTCACATTCCTTATTTCCTTTTACCTTTTTCTATTTTCATTTTCTCCCACCCCCTTCGCTTTACTTTCCCTCTTCTCTTTTTCTTTTCCCTTTTACTTTTTCCTCCTCTCACGACCCTTTCTCAGTTCCACCTTTTTTCGTGCTCTTTTTCCCTTCCATTTCCTCCTCTTCTGTTTCTTTTTATTTTGCCTTTCCCTTTTCTTTTTCACATGCCCTTTTCCCCTTCCCTTTTTCCACCTTTTTTCCTCTTCCTTTTTTTTCGCTTCATTTTCCTCATTTCCTCTTCCTCTTTTCTCCATGCCCTTTTTTCCTTCCTTTTTTCCTTTTTCTTGCCCTTTTTCTTTTTCCTTTCCCTTCCCTTTTGTATCTTTTTCCACCCTTTTCCACTTTCTCAATGTCCTTTTTGCTCTTCCCCTTCCCCCTTTTCAACGTACGAGGAAAAGGAAAAAGCAAAAGTATAAAAGCGGGGTATAGCAAATGGGAAAAGGAAAGAGAAACGGTGTCGACTACTTTAACAATGGAGTACTTCTAGGTTATTCATGCTTGCCCCTTTCATCACTGTAGTGTATCATTTATAGGTTATGAGCTTATACCGAGCAACGCTGGGCACCGTTCCTAGTATTATAATGTTATACCGTGTGTCTTCAATCTTGCCCTAGATCGGATGGTCGAGAATTTGATCGAGCAACGGTGAAGATGATGTGTGCATGTCTTTAGCCAATAATTCATCTTGACTGTTGCTTCAATACGATTCACTCAATCTGATAGCCAAAAGGGTGGAATGAGAAAAGTTAAAGGGGAAGAGAAAAAGATAGAAGAAAACAGAGAAAGGGGAAAAGGGCTGGGAAAGGGGAAAATGCCAAAAAAAAGGGGATAAAGGGAAAATAAGAAATAGGAAAATATAAAAAAAATTAAAAAAAAAATGAGAAAAAAAAGGAAAATGCAAAAATGGGAAGGGAGAAAAGGAGGGAAAGGGAAAAAGTGAAAAGGAATGAGAAAATAGAAAAAGGGAAGGTAAAAGGGCCGATGACCGAAATTCACTTAATCCGATAGTCAAAAAGGGAAATCGGGGGAAGGTGAAAAGGACACGATGAAGTGAAAAAGGAAGAGGAAAAAAATGTGAAAGGGTAAAGGGAAAAAAAGGAAACAATGGGGAAAAAAAGGAAAATGAAAAAGGGAAAAGAAAAAAAAGGAAAAAGTCAACAAAGGCCAAAATGAGAAAAGGAAAAAAAAAGGGAACAAAGGAAAAGTGGAAAAAAGAATAAACAAAAAGGTAGGGGGGAGGGGGGAGGAGGAGGAGTTAAAAGGAAAGGGAAAAAAAAGGCAAAAAGAACAAATGGAAAGAAGGGAAAATGTAAAAGGTAAAAGAAAAAGGAAAAAAAGGGGGGAAGGTAAAGGAAAAAAATACAATGAAAAAGAGAAAAAAAAGGAAAAAAAAATAAAAGTAAAAGGAAAACAGGAAAGAAGAGAAAAATAAAAAATAAAAGGAAGAAAGAAAAAAAATGGGAAAAAGGTAGAGGACAAAAAGAAAGAAAAGGTAGGGAAAAAAGGTAAGGGAAAAATGAAAAGGCAAAAAGAAAAGCAGAAAAGGGGAAGAAAGAGGGAGAGAAAATTGGGCAAATCTCTTATAGCCCAGCGACGTAAAAAAAGGAGTGAAAAAGGGCACGTGAACAAATAAGAGGGAAAAGGTGAAAAAAGGAGGAAAAGGGAAGGGAAAATAGGCAAGAAAAAAAAGGGAAGAGCAAAAGGGTGGGAAAAGGGAAAAGGAAAAAGGAAAGGGAAAGGGAAAAGGGTCATGGAAAAAAGGCAAGGGAAATCGTGGAGAAAGGAGGAAAAGGGAAGGGAAAAACACTATCAATAAAAGGGAAAACGAAAAAAAAGAAGAGGGAAAGGAAAGGAAAGGGGAGGGGAGAAAAAAAAACATGTATGCAAAAAAAGAAGAAAAGAAAAAGAAAAAAGAGAAAAGTATAGAGAAAATGGGGAAAAGTGAAATGCGGGATAGAGCAAAATGGAAAGGGAAAGGGTTTTCCTTATTGTGGCCCAAAACATTCACATGCTTTCAACCTACGCCCAGCAACGCTGGGCACAATTACTAGTTGCTCTATAAGCTTTTGGAATCTCTACTACTAGAGACATGCGCCACGAGGATTGAACATTCCGCGAAATTAGCAACATTGATGCCACAAAACGTAGCATCAAAGCTGCTCTAACATGCGTCAACCTTTCTACATCTAACCATTACTGTTCTGTCAACCACGACCAAATTTGGGTACCCCGGCTCTAAAACCAGGCCAAAAATTGGGTGTTGTTGTCAACATTTCAGTCTGTTACCAGGGGTCAGGGGTTGGGAGTATTGGGAACACACAACCACATTCCAAATGAATTGGGAACCAAGATTTACTATCCTTTGGGATGCCACTTGTGAATTCAATGCTTTGGCAAGCTTAATAAAGGTTAATGTAAACTTGTCGTTTTCTAGTTATAAATTTGAATAAAGGTTAATGTAAACTTGGAAGGTTTTCTAGTTATAAATTTGAACGATGCAAGATCTAGGTTTTTAGAGTCGCAGAATTGAAGACATATAGACGAATACTTCGTTACAATTGCAGAGAGCTTTGTTACAATGAGAGATGGTTTTGAAATTTCTCTTGTCTTTCTCTCATTTACTTACACTTGATTAAGGTAATCTTTATTGACTTTTGTTGGCGTATATCCTAGCCATCATAGCTACACGTGAAAATTCAAATGTCATGCCACTTCAATTCAAGCTGCCCAGCCCTGATATGTAAATTTCTGTAATCATCTCCCTTGCATGTCAATTTTCCTTTGTTCTTACTACCTTACCCTTTACCCCAAGCCTGCATTACTGCTAGTTGACCTAAGGATACCATGTTTTCTGAAAAAACTATTACTTCTCAATGCGTCTTCAGAAAACTATAACTTCTCAATGCGTCTGAAAAAATTTAAGAAGACTAATACCATTTCCATAGATTTTTTTTTTCAAAGAACAATAAGCTGAAATGTAGAATCATGAGCATTCAATTGGCTTTGTAGATATTCTACGAAGGTGGAATGTGTTTTTTCTGATACGAAGAAGAAAACAAAAGAAGCAGAAATCATAATTTAACCACTTTCACTCGTATGATCTACATGGAAAAGGATTTGGATGAAGTTCTTCAATGATGTATTTGTCTATTCGAAAGCATCCAAGGGGGGTCTCGTCTGCCACAAAGTATTGTAAATTCTTAAAAGCATTTATCGGTACACAATCACCCTTAATTACACTCTTAATATATTTTACGGGGTTTATGGGTTACCAAGTGGGTTTTCGTGTGGGACGTTGATTTACAGGATATTCTCCAGATTATGCCAAATCGAAGGCCAACGTTTTTTATGCAGGAAAAAAGTGTGCCAGTTTCCAAGGTGAAATTCAACCATAGGCACATCTACTCTCACTTCTGATTGCACCAATGTTGTTAAAAAACCCGTTTTTTATTTTTAAAGTACCTTTATAAAAATCCTCCCGTTTTTTAAAGGATTTTTATGATTTGGTATGGTCAAAATAAAAAATAAAAAAATTGCACATTCTTTGCACTGCTTTATTGGATATATGTGCTATGGTTAAAATGCATACTTTTATTACAAGTTACAAGATGTAGCATGTCAACAAGTAAATCAAAAATTTATGCTGCTACTAGAAACTATTAAATTCAAGTACAAAGATATCATAGTTGTTTTGCCATGCAACTCTTAAGAAAGTTCAGAAAAACATTATCGTAGAGATTAAGAAATATAAGAATTTCATATACAAGGATAAATAAATTCAAGAATATCATATATTTGAATAAACAAAATCACAGTCTAAGGATTTTTAAAGATTTTTAAGGTTTTTTAAAGATTTTTAAGGATTTTAAAGATTTTTAATGTATTTTATATGAAATACGTTTTTAAAGATTTTTTTCAAAAATTTTAAAAATCTTCAAAAAATCTTAAAAAACGTTTTTTAAAGGTACGGATTTTGACGTACTTAACAACATTGGATTGCACGTAGACCCATTTTAATAGTCAACTTCAAATTACATTTACATTACATTTACAAGGCAATATAACAACACAAGAAAGGGGGAAGTTTATAACAGATTCACACACAGCGTAACTACCACTCCACAACATGTACGTATGTACAGCATCCCCATATCTGCACTAAAACATAACCACCACTTGTTAACATATCTACAGCATGTCCATTTGTCCACTAACTTGCTACTGTCCACCATTTCTCTTCCTTGAGCATCCAATGGAGGGATCATGTCTTCGCCTCGGGCCGTCCGGCCCACGGCTCTTTTCAAGAGGGAGGCCTCGGCAAAGATTCGGGATCTTGGCTAACAAGGCACCTTCCAGTATTATGGAGCTGACCCCTTGCCTCTCAACAAGATCCAGACTTGCTTGAATGCGATCCAACACCTCTGCAAGTGCTAAACGGAGTTTTCCTACAGCCTCACAAACCTCTTTGATTGACTGCTCTGCCTCTTGCAAATGCGTGGCAACAGTATCTAGCCCCTCTGTCACTGCAGACCGTCCATCTTACACCTCCTCCTCAGAGCTATCGCTCAACACAACGACCTCCACATCACGTCCAGCACCTGCATGCATTCGTAAATAACATAGCAATTAGCATAAAAATATGTAGCGAAGAAAGTACTACCTCAACCAACATCAAACGTCCAATCATGCATGTCTAACGGAATGAAATCACAATCATCAGCAGGGATCTCTGCACAAGGCGCCTGCACTCCACTATCTGCGTAAATGAACTCATCCTCATCATTGCTCCCATCCTCCTCTTCCTCTCCATCATCAAACACTCCTGCCTTATCCCACATGCGCTTCCTTCTCTTGCCGATCTTCTCTACTGGGACAATGCCTGGCTGTGTCCCAAACAAACTCATCCTTACATCTTTGTAGGCACATCTCTCGGGTGCAAGCATGATCCTCCGGGTGTAAATTTGATAGTGGTACCCCAAAAGCACTGTCCGGACACTTGCTTTAAGTGCTTTAGGTGCTTATTCCTCGATCAAAATTTAGAGTAACGAATTATGAGGTTGTTATTCCAGAAATAGCAATCCTCTTCCGAGGAGGAAGGGATCGATGACATGGATTGATTCTTTGGGCGGGGAATTGATTTCTTAGTTGATTCTCTGGGATGGCGGGATTTCTTGGATGGCGGAATTTGTATCGATTCTTGCTATCATTCTTCAATTAGGAATAAACTAGTTCATTTCAATTGCAATTCGACAAATTAGAATTGCAATTCCTTGATCATATCAATTTCATGGCAAGTTCTCACGAAAGCATTGATTACGCTAAACGAAGAATTTACTTGGAGCTAGAATCCGGGGAGAAAAGCGAGAATCGAGAAAGAGGATTAGAGAATTGGAGAAGGAGAACATTGCACCTTTAGTCTGAAGAGAAAAGAAGCGTTCGACGAGTCAAAGAAGACAACAGGAACTTTCAAAAGAGTTAGAGGATTTTTTTTTCACATTGTAAGGAATTGTCTTTGATGATGATTCAAAAGGAAGAGTAGCAGCACGGTTTTTAAAAGGATCAAACATTTACCACATGTTACTATAGCGGATCCCAAAGGAATTTCATGTGATGAAAGATATGATTTCCAATGTGAGAGAAACCATGCGGGCACAAAAAATTTCAAAGAAATCTTGATGTACTCCAAGCAAGGAAGACTACCCTCCAAATGGCGGCTTCCCGCAGTTAGAGGGACTAATCGAGAGAGAGCAATTTCAAGGCTTCTTTCAATTCCCAAGAAAAGCGTAGCCGGGCATTTAGAAGGCGAATATGTGCGAGTTTGATCTTTGGTCCATGGTCAATGCATGCAAGGAAGAAGAGATTTGATGCACTTTCCCGGAAGAGATAAGTGTTGTGAGAAGGTTTTGGCATGAGAATACCACGAGTTTCACCTTATAAAAACATGTTAGAAAGCATGTGGCGAGAGTGGTGAAAATTGATCATCAATACATTTGCTAGAAGTGACACAGGTATTCCTTGAACCATTTATTTGTTATTCTCATGTTTTTTTTTAGTTTCTATATTTCTTACATGGTTACGAAATCTATTTTTTTTTTTTCTTTTTTTGTTCAGTTGCAACTATACCTTGCTTTTGAAAAGGAACATCGATATGAAGATATCCAGAGACTTTTGAAAGATTGAAACCAAGCTATATTAGGAGGCTTCAAGAAAAAGAAACATGTTGTTGCCAATACCATGCATCTTGAGTTTGCCATGCAAACCATAAATAACATGAGGACTGATCCTTATGGTGTACACAAAGATTGCAAGTGTAAGTGCAGAATTTGTGGTTTGGGTCCAACATGTATTGCTAAAGAAAACACAATCAAATCAACTAGTGATTATTGGAGACAAATTGTGTGCGCTAAGGATGAGAATGATGAATGGCACAAGCATGCATGTCTAATCTGAGACTGTACAAAGTGTGGTTTGAAGAGGCAAGTGTGGTTTCCTTGCAATTTCAGTTTTGATTGTTGATTTTAACATATTTGATTGCTTTTATATAGGCTGCCAACATGCCCCGAGAGAGAAGGTTAAGAATAATAAGCGAGGATGTTAATTGGAAAGTGTTTGAGCGGTAAAAGTAGTTTAGATTTTTCTTGAGTTGGGTGTGTGTTAGTGTAGAGGTAAATTAAAGCTTTATCCTCTTCGCAAAGAAGAAGTCTGAGAACAAAGAAAACTAGGGTGGCAAGAAACCTTCAAAGGTTACAAGATTGGCATACAAATCAGGTTCTCCTTTTGAATTCCATCAGCATGCAACTAAAACTCAAGACATTTGTTCCACATAATTCTGAGCTCATTGGCAAACAAAACAATTCGGGGCAATGTTTGGTGACATTTGCGAGATGATACTATTGTCTACGTGATAGATTTTGGCAGAGAATTATGGATTTAAAATTCAACAAGAAGCTCAATCCTGCCAGCGGCATCTTGATCAGGTCTCCATTCTTGTACACATCACTTATAGAAGAATGAGAAAATCAGAGAAAGAAGCAAGGCGGAAGAAGGAAGAAGATGACAAAGAGATTAAAAAGAAAAATTTTGCAAAAAGAAAAGAAAAAACTCATTGAAAGGAATTGTGAAGGAGACTCACTTCTATATCAGTGATGACAAAACTCATGATACTGAGTTTGTCCAGCATTGTCTCCATAATCATGCAGATTGGCTAAAATCTATGGGAATTAACTATAACAAACATGTTTTTACGAGTGATGGCTGTTCTTCACGGTTTAAGTCACCCAAGACCATTTTACTTCCTTGGTAGGTTTCACAAACATCTTCAAAAGGATATTCTCACGGAATTTTTTGCTAGCTCACATGGAAAAGGTGAGCATGATGGTCTTTGGAGCTGTCATCAAGAGGATTCTAACAAAGGAACAGGATGAAATATGATGGAAAGAAATTGCGATTGTGCAAAGGAGGTGGTTGCATTTCTTAGGTGGTACTTCAACAACAATCCCAGCGATAATGACATAACAAGGTATACTTTCTTGGTTTTCCTCTTGCATACTAAGCACTTAAGCACTTAAAGCACTTAAGCACTTAAAGCACTTAAGCACTTAGAAATTAAGGGCATGAATATATAAATTGTTTGTGTTTGTGGTTGTTAATGGGCTACTCTATTATGTAAAACATGATATTTCCCAGCCCTAAATCAAGATTGTCTTCTTTTTTTATTTTTGATATGGATATTCTTCAATTTGTTTCAAAGACGAAAGCACTGACACTAAGCACTTGTGCGGTACTACGGGAAATTGATCCCTCAAAAATAGATAGATCGAGAGATTTGGTATCACACTTTGAAAGGAACTACACAACTCCATTGCATAAGACCATGTGACAAGGACAACACTCTAAAGGTAGCTTATAGACCTCTCTCATGCTTACGTGAGAATTGTGTTCAATTCAATGGGACTCTGCACCGAGAAGTCACGCATTGGTGGTTGGGAAACTCTTGAACTAAAACTGAAGGAGATTAAAGCAACTAATGATGCTAATAAAGCATCGAGATGAAGACTTCTGAGATAGAAGTAGAAGATGAACATGAAGAAGAGGAAGATGAGGGAAGACTATGACATAGCTAGTTCTATGGTAGAGGTTGGAGATAATTTTTTTGTCAATGCGAGAGGAAGGTAATGAAGAGGGGGTTGATTTTTATGTATTGAAGTGCATGAGAAGCAAAGAACACTTTGCTTGAGGATTATGTGGATGGATGGGGAAATGTATTTGGAGTTGAATGTTATTGTCTCGGGATATTACTATAAGCAGTGGGTGGTCTCAAATTTGAGCTCTTTGGATGACCAGCTTTGTGGCTAGTGTGTATAGCCACCTTGTAAGATTAGCTAACTTTGAAATGATTGCGGATGAAGAGGATGGTATGTTGTATACTATGGCTGAAGACACTTGCCAGCAGATTATATGTAGCCTCCCAAACTCGGCTTAAATTCTATGGTCAAACTCGGCTTAAATATTTGTTCATATGGTATTGACTCAATTATTATTCATAGTTTGACTATTAAAGCAAAAGCACTCACACAAAAACATCAATGCAATTGTAACTTTGAAAGTCATGTATTTATGTTCTGTATTACATCAAAATTGTGGCATATCTGCTGTATAACATGTACAAAATTGTGGCATATGCGGGAGTTATATATAAGTCTTCACTATTTCAATATACAACTTTGTAAACTTTTGCATGAATGCGGTCTCATCTTAACCTGAATTACGAATCAACTTACGCATTCTATCGTGTGTCTGAAGTATGAAAGGTCTCCCTTAACCATTGTAGCTGACCTTTGCAATATTGTTTTACCATTTAGGTGGTTTCCTTTCCCAATTCAAACTCGACATTGTTTCTAGAATTACGAGAGCATCCTCATTGTCTTGATCGGCCTACAATGATCCTTTAGAATGTTAGAGAAATCATCAACCATTGCCACATCCTTAAATCTTGGCGGGAATTGGTCCAATACATAATCATGCATCCAAATTAAAGCACGGAATCAAAAGAGATGTGAAGGTGGAGAGGCAAATGTTTTATGAATGCTATCATCCAACAATATGCAATTGCCCTCATATTGTGGGTATTCACTAAAAGCGCAGAGATAAAGGTTTTAAGTACAATGGTTTTCGGATCGGATGGGCCACTTGAAAGGCATCTCTAAGCAATGGGTCGATCCCAAATAAATACAAAGTCATGCCTAATAAGCGGTGCTATGACATCCACAACTTCATTTACATTAACCTTGTTCATGGATGACCAAATTGCTATGTCAAAGTGTGCCATTCTTTGCTGCTTGAAATTCCGGTGCATGAGGCCTTAAAACAACCAATTTCTTGCTTGTTTTGTAATCCACAATCTAACATCCCCACGTCGCATGGGATTGTTCCTACTTGTATGTACTCACTAGAACACCATTCACATCTAAAATAAGAAGTTTCCTCTTCAAAGAGGACTTTCTTTGTACACCTATCATTCAAAAATAAAAAGTAAACACCAACTCAAGCACAAACACAAAAGCGAAATTTAAAATACTAAATTAATAATAACTTTGTCAACATTTTGATCAACCATTTGTTCAACATATTGGTCTTGAAATACAATTGTACCTGAACATTCAAACATCTATAGTTAAATCAAAGATTTTATAGACAAATCTGAATTGCCTCTTAAAACCTCCATAATTGCATTCATTTTGGTATTTTGTGTCTTCCTTTTCTAGTACTTCCTTTTCGGCCCTTCCTTTTTGCTTTTACGCCTTTTCTAGTTCTTCATTTTCTGTAATTGTTTCAACCTCAACTTCTTTTACAGATTCCAGCTCATTTGCCAATGCCCTCCTTCTAAAATTGTACTTCCTGCCTTCTTGACCTGTGTCCTTTGCCTTCCCTTCTTTGTTGCAACCTCTCCATCTTTCCTTTTCCTTTTGTTGGCTGCTTTCTTCTCTTTCGAAGGGGTAATTTGTACATCCTTACTACATCCTACACCATCCTGTTCAACAACAGTTTCATCCTGCTCACTTGCATATCCTTCAGTGGATGCTTTTCTAGCCCTTTGCCTTAACTGCTTTTTAGGACTACACAATGCATCTTTCAGCACTTTTTCAATTCCAGAAGGTGGCACATAGTCTTCAGTAGCAGAAGAGGACCTACCAATTGAATCAAGTTGATTTGTAGGTATATCTACTGTAGGCATATCAACTATTTTATTTACTTCTGCTGCTGTCACATGCATGCCAAGCTCAAGAAATAAATCTGGATGAATTACACCCCCACATACCTTGCATTTACCTTCCTTCAACAAGGCTGCACAAGCCACATGGTACTCATGATCACAACTTAAAATCAAAGACAATTTGTACCTATCATGAAAAAGTAGGCCACAAGCACAGCAAGCACCAAAGTTGCAGATTCCTGGTAGTCTTCTGCTGATAGTGTTGATGCTGAATGGATTAAAACTTATATTCTTCAATTCTGTAAGATTACAAAGATTAGCTCTGAGTTCTGAAATTCTGGCCTCTTTCTCTTTGATCTCACATTCCAAGGTATTCTTCCTCGAGCTGCTCCCCATACGTATCGGAGACTTGAAAAGGTTTTTTAACTTTCGATTCTGATAATATGTCTCCATTTGTAGTGTCATCTCAATTCCTTCCTCGGATCAGATTCCTCCCAACTTTCGGATATTGTGGTCTTCAAAGCCTCAACTTTCTTCATGCTCTCTTCAAGTTCCACTTGAATTTTCATTAGACTTAGCCTCTGCTTGACTAAACTAACCTCAATTTCATGCACCTCTTCTAACATGCTTGCCCTTTCATTCTCAAGCTTATTTACGGCTTCCTTAATCAATTCAAAGTTCTCTTTTTAAAGCGAGTGGTCTAATTTTGAACTTTCTAAGCAAGTAACTTTGCTAGAAGTGGCAACTTGGACATCCTTTCCTCTACTAGACACGCAATTTCTATACTTCATAACTTGAGCCCCAAAAGAAGCCCAATTGATCTTGTGCTTTGCGAGGGGTTTGAAATGGCGATATCACAATTTTCCCATGCAAAAGCATAAGCCACACCTTTCTCACTTCATTGTTTGGCATAGTTTCCTTCGATATAATTTTTTCAACAATCTGTCCAATTTTTTCGGGCAGAATTTGGATCATGGAAACTTTCATCTTATTGCTTGGGCCTTCTTGCCAAACCGAGGCCCATTGTGCATCTGTTACATTATCTTCCAACCATTTTACTTTTAAAGCGGTGCAATCCTTCACGAGAAAAGTCCATGAATGTCTATGAAATCTTGCTTTCGGTCACCGCCGGCCATTGTAAATTGAACGGATCAAAGGATTGTGTGTGACGGAATTGGTGATCAAGGAAGAGGATTCGGAAGCAGGGGATTCAAATTGGGGCGAGAATAAAGAAAGGGCGCGCGGGAAACGAGGCAAATGATGTCCTCTGAAAAAAAACTGACTGCTCGAATTTAGGTGCTTTAAGTGCTTGGTGCTTTCGCGCATTTTGGGGTACCACTATCAAATTTACACCCCTCCATGCTGCTTGCACGCGCTCCAGAGACACATAGGCCGAGTTATTTGGCAAAACCCACGAACTAGCAAGCCTAAACTTGCCAGTCTGTAACATACGCTTCACCGTATGGATAAAGGATGCAGTCCTAAATCTGCCACTATGGTATAACAGGTAATGATAGGCTCTGCCCATGATATTCCTATTGTCAAGCAGCACTAAATTCTTCATATCTCCGGCGCCATATAGCGCATATAACTCCTTGCCACTCTTCACTTGCTCAGCGGTCACATTATGTAAGTGCACCTGGAAATGTAATTTACCCAAGTCTTTTAAACAATAGCCAATCAAGCCTTCAAAACAGTGGAGGCGACTTCCTGTCAAAGCTTTACATAGAATCATTGCCCCTGCCGGCCTGCTGTGGCTCCACCCAAGGAAATTTTTGATCCTAACGTTCCGCTTCGTGGCGTTTAGCATGCAAGTAAAGCGGGGATAGATTCATCTTTGTATCACGTTTTATAATGCCAATCGTATTTTTTCGTTTGATACGGCACAAATTTGACGTTTATCGTCAAAAACGACTAAAAAAATTTCCGCGCCGAAAACTTTCGCGTGGCGAAAACAACCTGTTTAAAACACGCGAAGTCCGGTTCAAGGTTAAACAAGATTTTCGCCACGCGAATCCTTAAATAGTTTTGTGTAAGCGAAATGAACTGTTTCGCACGCGAAAACATCTTCGCGTAAGCGAAACAAATAATCCTTCGCGTAGTTTAACGCCTCGAAAAATATATAGAAACTTCGCTGCGAAGTTTAAAAACCTCGCTTGCTTGACTGAACCGCCTCTTTTCGTAGTTTAAACGCTAAAAGAATGCTTACGCTGACTAAAAAAAAGTTTCATGAAGTTTAACCTTTATACTTCGGGCCACGCTTGAAAAGAGTTTCGCTGTAGTTTAACATTAAGGCTTCACTTACGCCAAAGCCGGTGGAGGGATTCAAGGTAGTTTAAAATTTAGACTTCGCTTACGCTGAAAAGAAAGTTCGCTACAGAAGTTTAAAATAAAAAGGTTTCGCTTTAATAAACTTTTTTCGCCAAATAAAGTATTAAATACAAAAAATACTTGATTTTTGGGTAGTTGCACCTAAAGGGTGGATAAAAAAAGGGCCCAAATTTTACATTTACAAAGGCAAAATGTAGGCAATATTTTGGGGGGTCATTAATACCACAATTAATGGTTGGAGGTTTGGGGGAACCACATTTGGAAGGATTTTGAGCGTGTGTGTTTTCTCCGTCCGCTCAACAAGCCACTCTCGAACTCTCTCTCTCTGTTAGCAAAGCTCTCTGTCTTGAGCAAAGTGGCGATTCGAATCCTTACTTGGCGATTCTTAGTTCCCTACGCATCATAAGCTTCTTGGTCTTCTTAGAAGGGTCAAGGCCGAGCACATATCGGGGGTTTAGTTCTTAGGTTTGGGATCATGACAAAGCCTCCATCTCGTGTTTCCCCAGAAATCACCACGTTTGAAGCCAATGCAAAGGTCTCCAAAGCATGCAAAGAAAGAAAATGAAGGGTGGGGCGTCTCCATCGAAAAGAGAAAGCTACAAGTACATCAGCCCGAGTTTGAGAAGGTAACAATGAAACACCTTAGAAGCAACCATTTTGATACTCTTTATCCGGGCTTTTACAAATAGTGCAAGGAGTTTGGGGGAGTGAAGCTCCAGCATGAGGGGTCGGGGAGAGTAGGATCGAGCCAGCATGGATGCAAGACTTCTTTAAAATGTATGAGTTTGTTTTTAATAGGACAGAGGTAGCAAACCATCATATACCCTCAGTACTTTGCTCGAGCATATGCTCTTCATTCCAAGGGCATAAATGTTGATTGGGAAGAGCTAAAAGAGAGTGCTGTGCATTTGCTAAAACTGCTCATAAGGAGTCTCGACCCTAGCGAAGTTATTACCTTGAAATCCTCCAATGTGAAAGCCATGCATGGTAAATCAGCCAGAGTTGAAGAAGGGCAACACATGAAATTGATGGCGAGAATTGCTAGAAAGGAGATCCCATGACTCCTTAACTTTGAACAATCGATTGAAATCTTTTTAAAAACAGAAGAAAGATAATAGAATCGGATGTATGTAAATTAGAGGTGAAAGGAGTACTTTGAGCAGAGTTATACAAAGCAAGGATGCTCAAGTGAAAGTTCAAATGGACAATTTGGACTCCTTAAGAGCAAGCAAGCAACCAATTGATTTGCAACTTGCCTTGGAAGCTCACTTTGAAGAAGAAAAGAAAAGTTTGGTTATGGAGATGGATGCCTTGGTTTGAAACCAATTGAGAACCTTTGCAATGAATTGGCTGAATTGGATGCTTACATCAAAGAC
The DNA here is from genome assembly GCA_021234155.1 of Isoetes taiwanensis. Taxonomy (NCBI): domain Eukaryota; kingdom Viridiplantae; phylum Streptophyta; class Lycopodiopsida; order Isoetales; family Isoetaceae; genus Isoetes; species Isoetes taiwanensis. The sequence continues at coordinate 66,984 of JAJEKV010000194.1, read as the reverse complement.
ATAACGACAAATCTGGAGGCAAATAATGATAGTATGAGCAGGATCAATGAGATAATAGATCAAATGGAGAAATCTGGTGTAATGTCATTTGCATCTGCTCCGTTCATGGACCGGATCCGATAGCATCCACATCTCATGTGATTACAACATGTACCGGTATTTGTAATGACTCCCTCGAGTCTACCATGGTGATAATGTTATGTTGTGGACATCCCTCGCCTATTATGTCTAGCCTTTAGGGTGTCTACAACGAACGGTCGCGCATACCTAATGTTCTTGGCAGAAGGGGTTCATGAATTATTGGAATGCTGGGTTGGTCGGTAAGACCTTGTTTATTGAATGCATGGATCTGTTGAAGTTTTTACATCTGAGTCTTAAGTGTTTCATTTGTACATAGATTTGAATCTTTCTTGCCTTAGAATAAATGCACTTGAATGTATTTTAATTGTAATTGGATCTTTGTTTTGGCGAGTTCTTTTTCACATCGTAATTTCATAATGGTTTATGTATTTTCTCTTTATATGTACATATAACATGCTAGAATGCAAATGAGATTATGATTACATCTATCTTTCTAGTTTTCTATTACATTTTACAGCAGTCATGTTGGTAGATATTATTATACTATAAGTGTACATTTGTTTTACCATCCGATTTACATCTAGTTTGCAAATTTTTTAGCTTTTTTCATTGACATGAATTTTTCCTTTACATTTACCTTTTGACATGTTGGGATGTACATGTTAACAAGATAATACAATTAATTTACTCACAAATTTCTTCAATGTAGATATGGATAGCATCAAGAAACAGTGACCCACATTGTGGTAGTATGTAGTATTGATGTATATTTGCATTGCATGTTTGTGACTTCATTGTTACTTGGTTTAGGTTGCACGAAGAAATTTCATGGAAAAGGGGTTGAAATTGACATCTGAGGAGTCCTCTGGAGCTGAAACATCGGGAAAGGATGATGTCCTTGGTAGTGAAACTCCATCCACATCTAGGTCGCCTGTGAAAGAAACAATCTTTGACAATGTGGAGGACAAAGCACATTCAGAGTAGAACTTGATAGAAGATGTGGAAGGTGAGATCCCACTTGTAGGTGAGATCCCAAATGTGGAAACGAGTTGGCTTTGTTGCAGCGGCAACACGAGCCATTCAATAGTAAGTGTCTCTAACTACATTCTTCTTTGTTTTAATTTAGTCTTGAACTCAAAAGCCTGAACTTGCCATTTTCGGTGAGCGGGCTGATTTAAATGGTGAGCAATCGATGACATTAGGCTGCCACCAAAGAATTCAATATCAGGTGCATATTTTTAATGTTCTTTATCTCTATACCAAATTTGTATTGGGGTTTTAATTTGTTGGTGGTAGATGACACGGGAGAGGAGAGCCTACAAGTGAAAGGGGTAGCTGAATTGGAGAGCCTAGATCTTGAAAGGGCATGCAAAGTTGCAACAAAGGCTGTAGAGGTGTTCGTGAAAAAGGAGGACGAGCCAGCAAAGTTAAAAAGAAAGGTAGATTCAAGAAAGGAAGCAACAAATGTAAAAAGGTGAGACTTGCCTGTTTTGGGTGTTTAGTTTAGGGTTTAATTTCTTGGAATTGTAATTATAGGCATCATTAACTCTTCTATGCTAATGCCTAATTCTAATATTAAGCATATGAATACATCTCTGACTACATACACTTATTTTTGTAGGCATAAGACTGCTCAATCAGAATTTGCTGCAAGGTATTTGTGTATGTTTTTTAAAACAATTGTAATCATTTCAAGTTAACATTCTATTATTCTTTGTAGAATGGTGGAGAACATGAAGACGTTGAAGGCTCGCACTCCACTTTTCCCATTCAAGAATAGCCAGCCTAAACCTCCAATGAAAGTGGTTGATATAGACATTGAAGCTTTGTCGTGACCAACTTCGAGGATGACAAACCGCCTTGTGGAACTCTATGGCAGGTGATTTTCCATTCTTTCCAGGTGTTTTGAAGCATTTATCAAGATTTGGAAAGCTTTTTTACTGAATATGCTCTTATTTGTGACCTTGTGCTCGATTAGGTATTTTGCATGATAAGGCTTTAGGAGTGGAAAAAGCGTAATCCATATCTTCTCTGCTTACAATTACTTTTTATTCAAGGAGGCTTCAAGCAACAAGAAAAGAAATGATGCATCGAAGTCTGCCGTTATTAGCGCGATGAAGCAAGGACTTCTTTGGGCTAGTCATGGCTAAATGCCAATACATCCTCGTACACGCATTTTGAGAACGAACACCGATGCTGGCCATATTTGCTCTTCCGAGAGCAAATCTAAAGTTCTCGATGCACCAGTTGTACATATCGAACCCTTTAAATGGCTTTGCCACAAATGAAAAGGCAATTAGAGGGTATGACATCCCTTTGATATGTTTTTATTTCAATTAATCTCAATGTTTTGCTAAATCTTACATGACTATTTTATATGCGCACTACACATGCTGCAGATTTTTTGATGAGTGAGACATCCAAAGGAATGGATTACTTGAGGAAAAATAACATCAAAGGTATAAATTACGTTGAAGTACCACAACAACGACTTGACATCTTACTTGGGCTGTTTGTGATGGCATTTATGCACAAGTTTGTTGACCTACTTATTTACGAAAAGACTCAAAGGTACATTATTAATGATCAATTTGAAATTGGCACATTATTTCCTTTTTAATAATCAATTCTAACATTGGCACATTATTATATCTTGCGGATTACACAAGACCGGGTTTACGTGATGAGTATGCCCTTTCACGACGACGGCAGTCTTGATAGACGGCTCTCATTAGTGAGAGTGGTGGCTGCTCAACGATAGCTTCTATAGAACAAGCAGGCGGATGCACTCGAAGAGTCATTTGGTAGTTAAATCTTCCTTGGATGCCACCGGTCTCGGACATGTCCTTGAACTTGCGGTCTTGAATGCTTAAATTATATTTTTTCTGGTCTAAATAAATTTGGTATATTGTGCATGTCAACCTGATTCTCATGAGCAGATGGAATGTAAACCCGATTCAATTTAAACATTTCTCTTATTCAAATTTATCATGTTTTATTGTTGGCGGTGTTTAGGGAAAAGAAAGGTCTTAGTATTTGATATTGATGGAGGATTGGGTTGTCTCGACATCCAAAGATGAGTTCTCGGTTGCAAAAACCACGGCATGCTAGGCCGATAGAGATAGGGGATAGAGTGTATATATGCGGGCCCTGGCATGAGGGTCTTCCTCTATTATGCACATGCCATTAACTTTGATTTGGGGATATGGTCCGAGCTGCCACTTAGTTTAGTTCCGGATCTGAAATTCATATTTGGAAGAAGTAGATGTTGGGTGCTTCCATTTAGAATAAACCCGATCAAAAATCTTTATGTGAAGAACTTGGAAGTTATTTCAACTGAATTTCCCAAGTATCATAGGAGGGCTCTGTGCGTTTGATGATGCACAATACAAGTGCTCATTAAATCCCCTATACTCATACATTTGTATACCACCATGGACACTTAACAAACAAAATGATAACGTTATGACCGCACTCTACCCACGGATTGAAGGGCTCCGCAATCGCGGATGAGATTTCAACATACGTGAGGGATCACCGTTTCATTCACCAATTGATGCATTTGACAAGTTGGTTATGGGCGGATCACATATGAGTATGGCGGTTCCGGATGCAATTGCGGGCTGCATGCACTCACACACATGTATGGTCGATGACCTCGATGACGAGGAGACAAGTTCTTCGGCGAGAAGCGCGGGCTCTCGAGCGCCAGATATCCGCGGCACCCATGATGATGAGGCTGCCGCTATGGCGGCATATTTAGACACTTCGGATCATCATGAGTTCCTCGCCTTGCATACTTTAAGAGGTAATTAATTAATAGTCTTCTAAAGATTAAGTAAAAGTATTACGTGTACTAACCATCTCATGTTGTTTATCGATGCAGGCCCCAACTTCATACATGTGGAACTAAATGAAGATATGTGAAAGGAGTTGACATGTAACATATTGACATGAGATGAAGTGAAATTTTGTAAAAACATATTGTAACTTTTTCTTCATATTGTAACGAAACATATTGTAACAGGATCTTCATCTTTAAATACAAAAATTTTGTCCACTTTTAAATGACAATATTTGCACATTCTTGACTTGTATAGTAGCATGTAAGTCTGCAATTTTCAGTTCAAAGATAAGGCACAAAAAATCATGCATAAAAAAGATCATGCATAAAAAAGTTTGATTTGATGTCCACTGAATGTAAATCAGATGTATTTTGTATTCTGGCTGGGTCATTGACCTAGTTTTGACCTAGTCAATGTATTCAATTACTCCCAATCAGTTAGAGATATCTGGCCAGACTTTTCACACAACCTTCCTCATACAGTAGAGCACACAATACAATTGATTTGGCATGAAAATGATGAATACAGTAAATATGGTAAACAATTTTATGTGACGGTCATTTTCTACCTTAGGGACTGCATAAAAAAACTGTCTTCAGTTTACGTCATGATCTACAATCTCGGCAGATTTCCCAAAAGCATTTCGTGCAAGAATTGGATAATTCATATGCATAAGCAACACCTTTTATTTTATCTTTGGATGGCTCCAATGGAAATCTCGCCCCTATCACGGACTCGGGATTCCAATGGATTCCTTGAATTGCTTGCTTTGCCAATGTGCCACAAAGTTATGATGTACAAATTTAGCCATATGATCAAACATATTATCTAACATGCATTTTGCCTTCTTTGTTCTTGTCAATCGCCTTGACCTTGAGAACTTCCTTTCTTGAAGGTTCATTCACATAGCTATAGGCTTGCCATGCAAATGTGTTCTTCAATGCTTTCACTCTCCTCCCTTGGACATAATTCAATCTTCTTTTTTCCACAATTTCCACAATTTGAACTTATACATTTTAGATAGTGCCACTCCTCATCTTACGCTCTATCACATACCATGGCTCTCCAAAGCATGCCGACATTCTCAAATGTCTTTTTCTTTGCTCGACAAATTCCAGCATTGTCTTCGAGGTTGCAAATTCTCTGGGTTGCAAGAGAGTTCTCATGGACTTTTGACCTCATCATATTAAATGCTTTCCTAAACAAATCTGCCGCTTTTCATCGTGTTTGACACAACAAAGCAAGTGTTTTCTTTTTTTTAGCTTCCGTATGCATGTTGGTTTTAAGTATATAAAACTGTCTAATGCCAATTCCAACATCGGGATCTTTGATCCACAAAGTTCTCGATATAATTCAGCTGTAAAATGCATAGAAACAGAGTTTACATCAATACATTTTCAAGATTTCAAATACATCTACTATAGCTTCACATACAAATTACAATCTTGTCCACATCCTACATTTATTACAGCTTTCACATCTATTACACATCCTACATCTTTCACATCCTTACTTTCAAGAGTCTACCTCTGTAATGAATTTGAACAATTGGGAAGAAATGTAAAACAGAATTTCAGAACTTGTACAACCATAAAGCAAAGTAAATTTTCCTATTATTACACTCATAAGGTAAATTAGAAAGAATTATGAATATTGTTTCAATGTAAAGAATAACACCCAAGTACATATATTTGTATAATCAAATCAAGGCAATGTATAATTTGTACTTGTGTAATGTCAATGTATTGAATTGCCTGTGTCCTTTTCTTCATCACATCTCTAACTTTTGGTGAGACTTTTGTGTTATCCAACCAAAATTGGGCAATCAAATTCTTCATAGCCTGATCTACAACATTTGTTCTGGGTTTTCGACCTGCTAATGCCCATAGATTTGCTCCACCTAATGACATTTCCTTCCTTTTTTTTTGCTGCAAGGCTCATATTCCGTGGATGTAATTTCAACAATTTGGTACGCCTTTGTACGCTTCAATGATTCTCCCTCTTTTCCAACTACCATAGCAAGAACAGAGTGTTTAGCGACAAGTTTATCATTGCTATTTGCTCTTTTCACCTCTTGAAGGCCATCCACGAGATTTTTTACCATTTTTTCCTTCACAATAGCCTCTTGGGCTTCCCAAGGATGGGTTCGAATGTAAAACATAACCTTTTATCCAAAAGAGTCTTTTTGGCAAAAGTAATTTGGTGTTTTGGGTCCAAATTAGAGACTTGTTGCACAATAAGATCAACGGCTTCATTCACCTTTCTTCTTACACCTTTTGTCACATATCCAAAGATCACAAGATTTTCGCTTTTGACTTCCCTTGGGAACTGTTGGGTTCTTGCCCGATCGATTCATCGGTAGAGTCTTTCGCTCTTGCTTCCAACCTACCTTCTTCCATAGCCGTCACCCAAAACAATGAATTACGCCCTTTGTAAAAACAAGATCAAAATGGGGCTTTCTCGATTTTTTAGGTTCGATTGATCCGGGAGCAGATTGAATCGGTTGGGAGGAGAATTCGAGGGAGTCTGAAATCGAAGGTGATTCCAATTTCAAATTCATTGCACGAATTTTGTTAGTTACCATAATTAAATATGGAATCTTTCACGTTGGTTGCTAGCATTAAATGTCATGTAAAATCTAATTTTTTCCCCCTAACTACACTAACCTAGTGTAACCTATTATTACATTATACAAGAAATATGAGACACCCTTTCGTGCAACTACCCATTTTTGCACTTTATACGTCTGAAAAAATAGTTTCATACGTACAGAACCTATCCCTGAGCGAAAGACAGCTTGGACGTGCAAATGATCTAAGGAGGAGCCCCTTTCAAGCGCCACAACACCAGCCTTGCAATTCTCCTTCATAAACTGTACTACACGCTCATACAGTGCAGCGGGCACATCTGCACCCCCAAAGACAATGGTCACTGACACATCTAAAACAGAAGACATGTCAACAACCTCCTCACCACCTCCTCCTCCAATGTCCATACCAACATGCTCTTCAAACATGCTGGCTGCTCTTCTTCCTCTCCCTCGGCCCCGTTTCCCACCTCGACCTCTTCTCACATATGTGATCCCCTCCCCCTCATCTTCTTCTGTATGATCATGAATGGGCTCACAAATCCTAACTTGTCTCCCCCTTCCACGTCCACCCCTTCCTCGCCCACGGTTACCTGCACCAACAGACCCTCCCCTTCCAATCCCATCATGTTCTACACCGGATTTCCCTGCTACAGTCTCCGGAAACACAAATGGTCTGCGATCTTCATACACCAACGGGCAGATCCTCGACCCGATCAGCCTCCTCCTTCCCACCGAGGCCCTCACTCATAGAACCACCTGGCGCATTGTTGGCCAATCCACCTCCATCACACCATCCTCCTCGAGCTAGGCCAAGACTATCCCCCCATCATATCTTCCATGTCCACCAACAAAGCACGCTAAAGCATGCAGCCCCTGGAGCACCCCAAGTCACCTCCTGACCTGTAGACCTGTTTCTCATATTCCGCACCTCACGGATATGCACGCTCTCTCGAGCGGCCTCCCCTCTGCATCAAAGGTCTTTGCAACTTCCTCCCATCCAAAACCCTCTCAGATCGCAAACACTCAGATCCCTCTACAATGACTCTTGGCAGAGTCAACTTATGCACCTTCACTCTCAACCTTGCTGCTCTACGAATATCCATATCTGCACAACTTTCACAGCACGCTTCCTAGTGCAGCACTGCCAGGAGAAAACTTCAAAGCAGAAGCCCAATTCCACCTCTGAGAATTGACGAAACCTACATACATGGACACGGCTTCCATGCAGCGCACAATCCCCACAACTGGTAACTAAGGTATGAGACCTGGCGGCCAATTCCTAAACACACACTCGGCTTGCACCAAATTCCAACGAGAACAAACAGGAAATTCCAACCAAATTCAAGCACAGAAAATCCTACCTCCAAGCGCCTCTCCCGCAGACATCTTCGACAAGCACAAAGCCACTCTACCTCTTCCCATGCTCATCGGCCACAAACAGCTCGCTGTCACGCAGCCCAGCTCCGTCACGTGAACAGTCTCCATTCTATTTCCAGACATGCAGATGCCCGTTCCCCACAGAACATCTAAATGGCAAGAAGCTCCTCAAAACCCCTCAAACATACGACTTCCCATACTATACATACAGCAAAACCTTACTCCGGCACCATTGCACCGAATACCAAACAAAAAAAGGGGGAAGTTTATCACCTTGGCCTTAAGTTTGACAAAGAGATACAATGATGAAAGCATCATATTAAGAACAGGCAATTTATTCTTAGGAACAAAGAAAAAGCCCAAAGGCTGAGGCAACGTTTACCTAATTCAAAATCATTTCAAGTAAATCGACCAAGAAAACCAACCTGAGCAAAGACAGATCCTCTAGGGCGCAACCTACTGATTTAAAGCGAGGTAAATTCATCCAAATCTCTTTTGCCAATCTTCTTACCTTGAACCAGCTCTGCCCGGATTGCCCACAACATGATTCTCTTCAATAACACCCCTTTCCGGAGCACCCACAATCTCGGCGGATTCATCCAAAGCAAAGACTCAGATCCACAAAAACCCCGCTACATACAACAAATGCGGCATCATCACATTCCATCATACGTGGTTTAAGCGAACCAACCAGATCCAAATGCGAGCCTTTTTTTTTTTGAGCCCGATCCTTTCACAAAGTGAGCATGAGAGAGTAGCGCGAATCGATCAAATCGCACACACGATTGCGGCCTCTAAATCATCACAACCCTCCTTTGTGGAAACCGAAATCAAATCTCGCCAAGAATTTACGCCAATTTCGAGCCACGGAATGGGTTCTGTTCCAAATGAAGACATGGGTAATTGAGGGAAGCATGGAAACATGAGCCCCGACGGATGGGGAGCCAAGGACCGCACCCACCATAGTTAGGACTTTGGCATTTTTTCCGGCTAGAAATGACGCAGCCTGAGCTGAAGCACATGCGGTTCTCCATAGGGTGAGCTCTGCGCCATCTAAGACTGCAAGGGGTAGCCCCGTTTGTGCACTCAAGAGTATGTAAGAAGCTGCCATGGAAGGAAGGCCTTGGAGGCCATTGTCTGAAAAAACTGTGGCGATTTTTCACACCAATATAGCCTCGCTTTTGAATGCGACCATGCGGGCATGAGCGTAAGCATGGCATTAGGTGCGGTGGCATTAGAGGAAAAATGAGATCACATTTTGTCCCATTAAAGGGATGCTTAAAATGCCATGTCGACTTTTTAAACTCGGGTCCAATAAGAGAAGAGCTCCAAGATATCTCATTCCAAGATTTATGTGGCAACTTTGAATTAATGCATTTTGCAACTAACTTCTCGTAGTATCATTTTTCATTATAACTTTTGATCCAGAACTCCGATTCAAAAACTTTTTATAGCAATGGATTCGTTTTCACAAGATCTATCTAGTGATAACCCATTCATACATCTTTTACGATATAAATACATAAGAAATAAGCAAAAAATCATATTTTTTTAAGGTTAACGCATATGACCATATTGAAATACATCATAACCATATATCATTGGAAAGATCTTTTCATTCCGCATCTAATACAACAAACGCCGCAACATTTTGACAAATGGATCAAAAGTTATGGGGAAAAAACAACAGCAATGAAGTTGTTGGTGCTGCATTAATTGCAGTTAATAGAGGGTAGCCATTCCATTGGAGGATTCTTATGGGGATAAAATGAGATCTCAAATTTCCTCTAATGGGAAGAGAATACTGATCCCGCAGTGGGACAGAAATTTTAGAATTCAAACCAGAAAAAAACTAGAATTCATTTGAGGCTTTCATCACCTGTAGCTTTTGAATTTGATGACAATAAAACAAATAGAACATAAGTAAAAGTTACCATAAAGATAGAGCAGATTGATCCCATTATTCTGAAAGTCATAAAATTTGCAACACAAAAAAAACCCCTGTTATTATGCTACATATTGTTACTTCCGCTACAACTATTTCTCTTTCACAATGACACCATTGTTTATCAATCCATATGATTTTGAATGCTCCATCTCTAGCTTAAAGGTAATGCATGATTCACCTTATGGTTCGATTAAAGTTCCAAACCTACAATATAAATGCATTCTTGTGGCCACTATTTGACTGATCTGCGTGACATGGAAAAGGGCGTGGAATAATCCGCCTGTTGTGTGCATAAGAATCCGTTTGTTGATTGAAGCTAAAGGCTGGCTGCTATGAACAATCCGGCAGCCAGGAATATCCAAGAGTTGGAAGCAAACAGAGGGCCTAAACTTGAATCTGCAGCAAATCTTAGGAAGGAAACAAAAGGGGGTTTTGCAGCACTACATTGTAGAATCAGGAAACCAATACAACATTATGCTAACTGAAGAAACATTAAAAAATAAATACCTTTGTAAGTGTGAGCAAAAAATCCATCTCGTGGTAGTAAAATCCACTCCGGCAATAAGAATCCAAGAGGGCAAGTACACATGCATATGCACACATGCACACACATGCACACATGCACATGCACTTGCACTTGCACATGCACAATACACATGCACACACATGCACATGCATGTGCACATGCACATGCATACACATGCGTAGTGTTCATGCACAAACACATGCAGAGAAAGACAACAACCCTCGGATTGTTCCAACCAACGAAAATCAACGGCCCATAAAAGGTGCACTCTAGAAATACTATTTAGTACACCTCAACGAATACAACAACGAAATCATAGAAAAACCATGTGAAAAAGCGTATAAAAATCTAAAAGTAACCCCCTGTTATTATGCTACATATTCATGGAGGCTATGGCTCGGGCATTTGGAATCAGCATCAACTTCCTAGATTTACAACTGTCTCGCTTTATTGCGGTTGGGAAATTGAATTGCAAGATTGACAAAGTGGCTAGAGTTCATGAGACGAACAGATCATGACATTCTGCACTGCTATAGCTACTACCACTCTAATTTTACCATTATAAGATTTCTGCCTATTCCAATGTACCTTAGGCATTTCAGTTACTCAAAATATTGTATGTTCTACCAGCCCAAGGGGAATAATCGTTGTCAATAGTTCCTCTGAACATCTATGATGTTGTCTGCAGGTGGAATGGGCGCCACTGACCCACTTGAGAAATTTTTTTGCTACTTGGCAGAATAGGCTGGATTATTAGGGCCAAAGAAAGCCTGCTTTCTGTTTATATATTTTTGCTACATCCTTTCCCGCTTGGATAAGAGTTAGCTCACCTATTATTGAATGTGGGCATTAAATCCCTGCCCTTCTGTGTTGACTTCCTGAATGAGCATAGCAGCGATCCAAACTATGCCGGCTTGGCCCTCTCTATTGCAATTATTGTGCTTTACAGGTCATGGCAAAGGACCACATAAAATTTTCTAGAATCAATCACTCGATTTCTATTCAGGACATCTTGATTGCTAGCAGGAAAATAAACATGTTGCACAATCCAAAGCTTAGACAATTTCTCATAAGTATAAAGCAATAAGAGAGAACCATCCTACTTATATCCATGAATTTATGGTACCCTACTTGCCGCAAACCAGTATACCATTCTCTTATAACTTAGATCAGCTATTTTTTTCCGAATTTGTTCTTTCATTACTATTCTCCTGGAACTATGAATGCACTTCATTTCACATGCCAATGTACCATTTCTACATATCTTTCTTTACTACAGGCTTTATGAATTTGTAGTGTGGGACATTGTCCATCTAAAAGAAACGTTTCCCAATGACTGTTGGGAATTCTTTTATGCCCTTTAGGAACTGACTGGTATCTTTGCCTTTTCAGATTCATCCAGTTGTTTATGGTTTTACTAACATTAATAGACTGTAGCCCTACGCATGATCTGCATCTCTACGATAAATCTCCATTGTTGCTCCCCATATCTCTGTATATTTTGCCTGGAACTCTGTGGCAAACTTTCTAATGCCTTTGTGGGCAAAGCTTCTCAAGGAGTCTCCTCAAGCAATTGTTTTATTCTAGCTCAAGGTGTAACCATGTGGAGACACCTATATCTTTAAGAGAGCCTAATATTACGCAAAAAACAATGAAATCCGTACCTTGCAGCTACGAAATATGCTTTCCTTGCATTCGTCCAGTTTAGTTGTACAGTTGTTTGATTTGTAAAATTGTTGTATGTTGTATATTGGGATGGAAATTTTTGATGTTCTGGGAATGTTATAGATGCATGTTCATATTTATTGTCAAAAGAGAGATTTGTCCTTGATTAATCTATAATTTTGGAATTTTCAAGCATTTTGGGTTGCTTCTAGCTTTAGGTGTTAAGGTGTTAACCAGATGGAGATAGAGACGGATAAATTGCCATTGAAGATTGAATAGCTCATGCGGAGTCTTCCATGTATAAGGGCAATTTAAAGAATGCAAAAACAGATATGGAACAAAAATAATAAGTTATGCTCAGTTTTTTTATCGTTCCGTCAACAATCTGCGTGTATATTTAGGGAGACGTTTTCCATTCTATTTTTCTTTATAACGTCAAAAATTGGGACTGAAACTTTTTTGAGAGAAGAACCTTACAGCATGTAATAGCATCCTCCCTGTTTTAGAAGATTTAGAGATGGATTAATTGCAATTGAAAACTGAGTAGCTCATGCAGTAAGGAGACCTATATGTTTAAACAGGCCTAAGATTACGCAAAAGACAAGGCATAAATCCACAACTCGATAACGATAATGGCAAAGCAAATGACGGCTTAGTTGCATGCACATTATCAAAGGAAATTGCACTCTAGATTTGTGAGGTAGATTATTTTCTAGAACATGCAATATTCTAAGGATTTATATCAGCTTTATACAAGGGCAATTCAGAACCATGGACAAAACGAACATTCGTCTACAGACAACAATACTTTGTTCCAATAACGCCATCAATGGTTAACAATTTATATTCACAACGATGGACAGTTGGAAGCTACATGTTGGCAACTTACAAGGCACAATATCAAATAATCTAAAATGTCCATGATCTATTGAATAACTCTCTTAATCTATTTAACAATTAATCCTTCAAAAATTTATTTACATTTTTTGACAAAGAAAGCCCCACTAATATATTTTAGCAAAAGCAAAATGGATTCCACATATATTCCAACTGTCTATACAACATGACAACTACATGAATCAAGACCGACAAAAAATTATAATCCAAGACGTTCATCCCATACAATATGCCAATGAATCAAAGAGTCTACTAAACAAAATACAAATTCTAACATCAACCACAAACACTACACAATCACATGTTATCATACACTAAAAAAATACAATGAGAATTTTCTACTTCAACTAGATTTGAGATAATACATGTATAAATTCATAATTCTTAACAAGTAACTGCATTTTTATTATATTTCAATTCCGATGTACTGTCACAATACCCTACAACCCAACTTTAAGGAAAATGCAAAGCCTTTGGCTGCTACCAAGTGCTCCTGTCTACCCAGACAATGACATCAGAATGACAACTTACATACAAATTAAAGTTGCCATCTACTGCATTTCGAACACAAGAACTTGCTCAAACAACCATTAATGTTTTCCATGCTTGAACTGCCTTCGTATAATCACACATAAAGCCCACCAACGGTGGGCAATTTTCTAGTTGTTCTATAAAAGCACCTTCACATAGGATACAATGAACTATCTAAAAACATGTTTTTTCAGCTAAAATGAAATCCGAAATGGTAAAATTTTACATTGTAGAGACAGAAAGAATACAGGCACACTTATCATGTTTCAATAACATACCACGGTCTATGTTATCAGTGGAGGTAGATCCATGAATAGACGGTGCGACAAAAGGATTGTCCCCATCACAGTTCATCATAGTACCCTCTGCAAAATAAATTTAATCATTATGTCTCGACTTGCTTCGACCCTCAAACAAAATTATGGCAATTCATCAAAGAGAACTATGCGACACATTTAAAGGTCATTCCTCTCCATTTAAAAGAACACACAATCGTGTAAAGAAGCAGCCTGCAAATAACCAAGCTTTTAACTATGCAACACTTTGCCTTGACATTTTTCTGGATGTCCTTAGTTGTCAATGCCATACAATGTAAAATCATCTAATGGTCACATAATTAAATGTTGCCTAGGATTATACTTAAAATGGTGTTCAGGATAGTTGAATTTCTTTGACAGGCTTCCTTGCCTTTTGACTTAGTGTATAAAACACATGTGATTTGGTATGTATCATTAAAGTCACAAGTGTTCTTACCTAGCCTTCCCTTGTTAATAGAGGCGAGAACTGAAAGATGAGGAGTAAAAATCCCAGATTCTCATGAGTTCTCCATTAATAATCCTGCAGGAAGTTTGCCTTGGAACGGAAACTTTCCCCTCAACACTTTGTTCCATGCAGAGTATCTATGTGATGGCCCCGATGCTCAAGCAGCTACAAGGATCCCATGGTCCACACGAATAACCTCTTCCAAGACTGCCGAAAGCAACCCTCTCCAGGTAAAAAAATAGATCAATTCTTTGCTAAAATTTATGATTGAAATTTATGAAGTAAGTAAGAAGGTTGCTTAGATTACGTGTGAAACTCTGCATCTGTAAAACCCTGCTAAACAAATGCTAAAGAAAAGGAAAGGCTGCTAATCATGCAGCTTAGTTCAGTTCACTTCATGTATGAGACTTTGCATGCTGCATCTTTGATGCATTTTCATGGTATCTGGCTGCTTGTGGCTTGCTAGATTGATTGGAGTGATGTAGAGCATTGAATGTGGCCCATTCTATGGACCACTGCCACTCATGGGGCTTGAAGCTAGGTCTTTCAGCTTTGCACATTATACTCATTGACTATGAATTGATCTCAATTTACATCACTTTTGCAGGATCCTATAACAGGGCCACCCCTTCACACTTGGCCAGAAGCGGTTCACTTGTAGGGCTCCAAACGTCCTTCCTGTCTTCTTTAGCACTTGCAAGCAGACAAATGCTTCCAACCAATTTCATAATTTCTATATTAGATGCAGTCTTAAGCACACATGTCACTGGATGGATCACAAAGAAAACTTCAAGATGTTGTGAGTTTAGGGTTTAGGGTTGACAACTAATTTAAGATTTAGGGTTGACAACTAATTAAGGAAAGAATGTTGACAACAAATTCAAGATCTCCGCACATTTGGAGCTTAAGTTTCCATTCAGGCCTTTTCTCCGGAGGGCTCTTGGTTGTACTACCATGCTGCATATAGAAAGATGCTAGCCAGACTTAGGAGCACCATCGTTGACTCCCACATATTGCTCTTACCAGCACAAAGGAGATCGTTTGTTTCACCATTTGGTCCAACTTTTTTTGCATAATGATTTACAATTTCAACGGAAACTTGTAGGTTACACATGAGAGGCATTGCAAGCACTGCAACAAACATGGTAAGGGTATTGCCTACTTGATCCAAGTCCTTATTCGCGTCTTCAAATGTGACTCTTGTATTGTTCCTACAATTCAAGAGGCATAGAATATTCTGTCACTTTCTGTCATGTTTAAAGGTACAGGGCTAGTCATCTTAGACTTGTCTAACAATGGGCATGGCCTTTATACTTCTAGCATGATCCAGCACACAATAACAAAAAGGGAAAACTACCAAAATAACCCTATGAGTTTATATAATTACCAAAATGCCCTTATGAGTTTCAAAATTACCAAAATGCCCTTGGCTCAAATAAATACACTGTATAAAATAAACATACAAACAAATTACTAATGTGCCCCTACACATCAATTTAATTACCAAAATGCCTCCAATAGCATCATCGTGCGCCAAAACCACAAGAAACACTGTCTCCTTGTAAGTGTCACAACAAGGCTTTGTAGGGGCATTTTGGTAATTAAGTTTGATGTATAGGGCATTTTGGTAATTAAATTTGGTGTAGATTGATCAAAATCGGTATGTAATGTCATTTTGGTAATTAAGTTTGGTGTGTAGGGGTATTTTGGTAATTAAGTTTGATGTCTATGGGCAAATTGGTAATTTATTTGTATATTTATTTGAGTCAGGGGCATTTTCGTGATTTTGAAACTCATAAGGGCATTTTGGTAATTATATAAACTCATAGGGGCATTTTGGTAGTTTTCCCTAAGAAAAACTCCATCATAAAACTTCATCATGTTGCCTATGATATGTGTATGTCACATGCAACTAAGACTGGCAAGGATTGCGCGGTTTATATTGATCCTAGATTTTTGCTGAGAGTATTTGTAAGTAGTATCAGGTTAAACAAAGGGCATTCCATCTTGGTTCTGGTTGGCTCCTATGGTCGATATGGGAGCGTCGCAGACACCACATCTTCCAAGGCATTTATTCATCTGCACATGGTGTTATTACTGTGGCCCAGAGAAAGATACTGACAGCTTATGAATGCTCCTCTCTTGATTCAGAAATGATGGAACGCATCTGGATCCAGTATCTTCGAATTGATTCTTATCGTTAGTCTCCCTTTCTGGAGTAAGCACATTGTGCTTTAGGCTCGTGCTCCTGTGGCATCTTCTTTGTGCTTACATAGTTAGATGAGACATGTAAACTTTGTACTTTTCATCTGATTAATAAACTTTTTGGCTTTCGTCCGTAAAAAAAAAAAAATACCATTTGATTTTGATCGCAAATGCTTTGCCTCTATTTTATAATTGATGATAATGCGAAAAGTTCCATTTCTCACATAATAGAGAAAGATGGAATAAGAGTATATCATATTTGATCAGAGTTGGGCCAATTGAAGCCCAAAAAATGGACTGGAGCCAATTCCTCGAGTACGGCCAATTATATGTTTTATTGTCTTTTTTGTCTGATATAATAAGCTTATCAAATTTCATTAGGTTTGTGATGTTTCTATGCAGATCAAGCAGAATGTGATAGCTATGGCAGAGTCATTCTATACCTCGGGTGTTCTATATATGTTGATATGGATGGAGAGTTTGGAAGAGGGAATGATATTGATGACTCATGAAGTTTCACGGCTGAGATCCTACATATGTAGCATAATAACATGGGGTTACTTTTAGATTTTTATACGCTTTTTCACATGGTTTTTCTATGATTTCGTTGTTGTATTCGTTGAAGTGTACTAAATAGTATTTCTAGAGTGCACCTTTTATGGGCCGTTGATTTTCGTTGGTTGGAACAATCCGAGGGTTGTTGTCTTTCTCTGCATGTGTTTGTGCATGAACACTACGCATGTGTATGCATGTGCATGTGCACATGCATGTGCATGTGTGTGCATGTGTATTGTGCATGTGCAAGTGCAAGTGCATGTGCATGTGTGCATGTGTGTGCATGTGTGCATATGCATGTGTACTTGCCCTCTTGGATTCTTATTGCCGGAGTGGATTTTACTACCACGAGATGGATTTTTTGCTCACACTTACAAAGGTATTTATTTTTTAATGTTTCTTCAGTTAGCATAATGTTTTTTTTTACGAGGTATTGGTTTCCTGATTCTATGATGTAGCTGCAAAACCCCCTTTTGTTTCCTTCCTAAGATTTGCTGCAGATTCAAGTTTAGGCCCTCTGTTTGCTTCCAACTCTTGGATATTCAGGCGTACGGATTGTTCATAGCAACCCACTTTTTAGCTTCAATCAACAAACGGATTCTTATGCACACAACAGGCGGATTATTCCACGCCCTTTTCCATGTCACGCAGATCAGTCAAATAGTGGCCACAAGAATGCATTTATATTGTAGGTTTGGAACTTTAATCGAACCATAAGGTGAATCATGCATTACCTTTAAGCTAGAGATGGAGCATTCAAAATCATATGGATTGATAAACAATGGTGTCATTGTGAAAGAGAAATAGTTGCCGGAAGTAACAATATGTAGCATAATAACAGGGTTTTTTTTTTTGTGTTGCAAATTTTATGACTTTCGAATAATGGGATCAATCGCTCTATCTTTATGGTAACTTTTACTTATGTTCTATTTGTTTTATTGTCATCAAATTCAAAAGCTACTGTGTGATGAAAGCCTCAAATGAATTCTAGTTTTTTTGGGTTTGAATTCTAAAATTTTTGTCACGGTGGGGGCGTCTCTAAGGCCCAAGGGCAAAAAAAAATTTTTTTGCAACACAAACCATTAACATCCAACATGTAAAAATTAAATCCCCCAACACATAACAACCAACACATAGCAACCATTGACATTAACAACCAACACATAACTACCATTGACATTAATTAACACAACCATTGGGTCCAACACATTTAAATTAAAATCCCCCTTAAACCCCCTTTGGTTTGGGTGCATATTCACACGGGGGGTGACGTAGGGCAGCGAGAGCCCTCATAATTGTATTTTGCACGTACGAAAACAACATCATATAGTATTCCGCTTGAAATCTTATAGTATTTTGCGAATCTTGTTATACAGTATAGCAAATTTTGTACTTGCATACCCCACTCAGGCCCTCACTCATAGAACCACCCCCCTGCGCATTGTTGGCCAATCCACCTCCATCACACCATCCTCCTGGAGCTAGGCCAAGACTATCCCCACTGTCATATCTTCCCTGTCCACCAACAAGCACGCTAAAGCATGCAGCCCCTGGAGCACCCCAAGTCACCTCCTGACCTGTAGACCTGTTTCTCATATTCCGCACCTCACCAGATGCACTGCTCTCAGGCAGCCTCCCCTCTGCGTCAAGGCAGTGCTACAACTTCCTCCCATCCAGCCCTCTGCATCGCAAACACTCAGATCCCTCTACAATGACTCTTGGCAGAGTCAACTTATGCACCTTCACTCTCAACCTTGCTGCTCTACGAATATCCATATCTGCACAACTTTCACAGCACGCTTCCTAGTGCAGCGCTGCCAGGAGAAAACTTCAAAGCAGAAGCCCAATTCCACCTCTGAGAATTGACGAAACCTACATACATGGACACGGCTTCCATGCAGCGCACAATCCCCACAACTGGTAACTAAGGTATGAGACCTGGCGGCCAATTCCTAAACACACACTCGGCTTGCACCAAATTCCAACGAGAACAAACAGGAAATTCCAACCAAATTCAAGCACAGAAAATCCTACCTCCAAGCGCCTCTCCCGCAGACATCTTCGACAAGCACAAAGCCACTCTACCTCTTCCCATGCTCATCGGCCACAAACAGCTCGCTGTCACGCAGCCCAGCTCCGTCACATGAACAGTCTCCATTCTATTTCCAGACATGCAGATGCCCGTTCCCCACAGAACATCTAAATGGCAAGAAGCTCCTCAAAACCCCTCAAAACATACGACTTCCCATACTATACACAAGCAAAACCTTACTCCAGACCATTGCACCCCGAATACCAAACAAAAAAAGGGGGAAGTTTATCACCTTGGCCTTAAGTTTGACAAAGAGATACAATGATGAAAGCATCATATTAAGAACAGGCAATTTATTCTTAGGAACAAAGAAAAAGCCCAAAGGCTGAGGCAACGTTTACCTAATTCAAAATCATTTCAAGTAAATCGACTCGTAAACCAACTGAGCAGCACAGAGATCCTCTAGGGCGCAACCTACAGATTTAAACAGGGTAATTTCATCCGAATCTCGCCTGCCAATCTTCTTACCTTGAACCAGCTCTGCCAGATTGCCCACAACATGATTCTCTTCAATAACACCCCTTTCCAGAGCACCCACAATCTCGCCGGATTCATCCAAAGCAGCACTCGTATCCACAAAAACCCTGCTACATACAACAGCGGCATCATCACATTCCATCATACAGGGTTTAAACGAACCAACCAGATCCAAATGCGAGCCTTTTTTGAGCCACGATCCTTTCACAAGGGCAGAGCATGAGAGAGTAGCGCAACTGATCAAATCTGCACACCTAATTGCAGCCTCTAAATCATCACAACCCTCCACTGTGAAACTGAAATCTCTGCCAAGAATTTCTGCCAATTTCTGAGCCCTGGAATGGGTTCTGTTCCAAATGAAGACATGGGTAATTGAGGGAAGCATGGAAACATGAGCCCTGATCAGATGGGGAGCCAAGGACCCTGCACCCACCATAGTTAGGACTTTGGCATTTTTTCTGGCTAGAAATGACGCAGCCAGAGCTGAAGCACATGCTGTTCTCCATAGGGTGAGCTCTGCGCCATTTAAGACTGCAAGGGGTAGCCCTGTTTGTGCACTCAAGAGTATGTAAGAAGCTGCCACTGAAGGAAGGCCTTGGAGGCCATTGTCTGGAAAAACTGTGGCGATTTTCACACCAATATAGCCTGCTTTTGAATGCGACCATGCTGGCATGAGCAGAAGCATGGCATTAGGCTGCAGCTGGGAAAGAGAATAATGATCCCGCGGCGGCACAGAAAAGGCTGCTGCATTTTCAAATGCATGCTGAAGATGGGCTGTGAGAATTGGATATGAAAATATGTTACTCATGGAAGAGGCTGGGATAAAGACGATTTTGGAGTTGGCTTCCATTGCACCAAAATTTATGCCAAGGCCGCTATCCGTTCTCAACCTTTTCATCAAGAACAACTGTTTTCAGGCCACAAAAACAACGAATAATAATAAAGAGATACTATATTCTGTGAACTATAAACCCTGGAGAGGACTTGAACCTCTCTATTCTCCAGCCAGGGGCATATAAGCAACAAGCAAGCAGGATGATGTTACCTATGGAACAGCTCAGAAGAATGATGAAGATCTTCTATTCACAAAGCTTCTATTTGTCCTCCCTTCACAAAGCTCGTAATAAAAGCATTCAGGAAAGTCAAATAATATGAATAACGATGGTGATAATTGTAAAACAATAAGAATAATGATGGTGATATTTGTAATTTACATGGATTAAAATACTGCCTGCAATCACTTCTCCTTGATTAATTAAACATCACTCAATTTTGACTTCAAGGAAGTACAACATTTTTTTAACAACGATTTCTTTGGTAGCTTTCCAGTTGCTCTACATCTAACAGCACCCTCCTCAATTTGTAGGATCTCCTCAACACGCCTAGTCTCCGCTAATGCTTTAGCTTCTTCTGCCTTTCTGTGAATGGTGGCAATTTCATTCTTAAAATGTTCTGCCAACTTGGCCCTTCTTGTCTCAAATTCTTCCTATAATAATATGAAGAACAAGCATGAGCATAAACGGGTAGCAAAATACAAAAGGATTCTAAATGGGCTCAACCTCACGAAGCCTTAGCCGAGCTTCAGCTCTAGCAATTTGAGAATTCTCCCACGAGTTAATTCTTGCTATTTCACTCTCATACCTGGAGTCAAGCATTTAAGAGTGAACATGTGGGAAAACTTAAAAACAGACCAGGAAAACTCACTTGTTCATGTTAGTTGTAGCCTTGTGACGTTCCCATGCTTTAATGTGCATTTGAGTCTTCTCTGCGTATGCTTTTGCCAACATCTGGTCTGTAGTAAGAGAGGCTGAGGAGTGTTAGAAAGCAATGAATTTGAGGACGTTCAATCATCATGTCATCTCAAAGTCAAGGGTAGACTGTCTGGTAAAAAAGTGAACTGGCAAGCATTTTTAGGTCCAACTACTTTCCTGCCCTATCCAGGGAAAACAAGCTTCAAGGGTTTCCAAAAGAAACACATTAACTTAGGATATGATCTATTTGCAACAGCAATAATAAAAAATACCAGAAGATCATGACTTTTTGTTGAAATTACAAAACTATTGTTCTATAAAAGCACCTTCACATAAGATACAATCTAAAAACATGTTTTTTCAGCTAAAATGAAATCCGAAATGGTAAAATTTTACATTGTAGAGACAGAAAGAATACAGGCACACTTATCATGTTTCAATAACATACCACGGTCTATGTTATCAGTGGAGGTAGATCCATGAATAGAGGGTGCAACAAAAGGATTGTCCCCATCACAGTTCATCATAGTACCCTCTGCAAAATAAATTTAATCATTATGTCTCGACTTGCTTCGACCCTCAAACAAAATTATGGCAATTCATCAAAGAGAACTATGCGACACATTTAAAGGTCATTCCTCTCCATTTAAAAGAACACACAATCGTGTAAAGAAGCAGCCTGCAAATACCAAGCTTTTAACTATGCAACACTTTGCCTTGACATTTTTCTGGATGTTCTTAGTTGTCAATGCCATACAATGTAAAATCATCTAATGGTTACATAATTAAATGTTGCCTAGGATTATACTTAAAATGGTGTTCAGGATAGTTGAATTTCTTTTACAGGCTTCCTTGCCTTTTGACTTAGTGTATAAAACACATGTGATTTGGTATGTATCATTAAAGTCACAAGTGTTCTTACCTAGCCTTCCCTTGTTAATAGAGGCGAGAACTGAAAGACGAGGAGTAAAAATCCCAGACTGTGGCAGCGGCGGCACAATTGGAGTAGGATTCCTTTCAAAGGGATGTTCCAGCATTGAACCTCTGTTTGTATAGCCTATTGCTGCATTGAGCCTATCAGGAGACAGCTCGCGAGCTCTCTCTGGATCTGGAGACTCATCATATTTTCCTTCTACTTTGTGCTCCATCTCATTATCATGTCCACGTGGTGATGGCCTCGGTGATGGCCTTTCTCGAGGATCAAGACGGGGTGATGGCTTTTCTTGTTGATCAGCCTCATTGTTCTCTTCAGGTTGCTTATTGAATGTAGTTTCTTCCACTTGTTCAATAGAAGGTGCAGGTGATGCAGCCATTCCTACTGCTTGAAAGTTGCCCCAACAAAACCAGCGGTACATGTATATGATGCTATCCCTATTGGGTAAGAAATAAACATGATAAATGTTAGGACCGAGATCACTATTTAAAATTTATACCAGTATATAGAAGGAGGCTGCCTTTGATTTTCTATTATCTACCTACATGCCTACAAAGTCCCCCAAAGGTTTGGAGTATCTGTTTCTACTCGCTACAGAATAAAGCACAACCTTGAGATGCTGGAGGAGTTATTAGCTGTTTTATATCATAAAAACGAATGTGCCGGAACCTCAAATTAGGCTAAAGCAAATGATATATCTTAGAAGGTTTGTTTGGCCGGAATAAATGGAATGGCAGCATTTTGGAAAGAAACGAAATACTTACAATCGGCCATGAGGATTCAAAGAACACGAGAAATGATTTTCCAACTAGGAGTTAACGAAGTAAAAGAGAGTTACCTTTGAGGGCATGCTTGGTGCTGGATTGTTTATTTCCCATGACGCCGCTCCACAATTATCGAAGAAACGAAGGCCAATCGTATTTGGACATATCTGGGATGAAATAGAATGAAGAGGCAAGAGGTTTGCGATAAAAACTTCGGCAGCCCAACAACTGCCTAGACCGATTATTCCATGTGACATCCCGTAAAGTCTTTGAAAATCTGACCCTTCATCGCCACGCCAGAATACCTTCTCGACTAAAACCTCTCTGCTGTTGACACGTGGCAATCCTATCCTATATTATAAAACCGTGGCGTCGGTCTGTTCGGCCGATCGACGGCCGAGATCGTCCCAATGTCCTTGCCCCTATGCCAACGAATCAAATAATCTACTAAACAAAACAAACCTATTTAACAATAACAATCTAATTCAATATCTATTTTTAGGATAACGAAGGCAAATTATAAGCAAAAGCAAAATGGATTCCACATATATTCCGACTGTCTGTACAACATGACAACTACATGAATCAAGACCGACAAAAAATTACAATCCAAGACGTTCATCCCATACAATATGCCAACGAATCAAATAATCTACTAAACAAAATATAAATCCTAACATCAACCACAAACACTACACAATCATGTCTTACCATACACTAAAAAAAATACAATGAGAAAACTGCATTTTAATTAAATTTCAATTCCGATGTATTGCAGTTTCAACATAGGAAGCTGCTCCAACAATCACTAATGTTTCTCATGCTTGAACCGCCTTACTATAATCACATACAAAGCCACGTCGCTACCAAGTGCTCCTATCGGCTTTTTCTACCCTGGACAATGACCTCAGAATGACAACTTACATACAAATTAAAGTTGCCATACTGAATTTCAAACACAAGAACTTGCTCAAACAACCACGAATGTTTTTCATGCTTGAACTGCCTTCGTATAATCACACATAAAGCCCACCAACGGTGGGCAATTTTCTAGTATATATTATAAAACCGTCGCGTCGGTCTATGCCCGTCGACGGCCCGAGAATCAGCGCCAATGTCCCACTGCCCAAGCCAGATTTACCTATTAGGCCCATCGACGGCTTAGATCGTGCCACGTCCACATTGAACAGTTTAAGCCTTTTAAAACAAAAAGGCACATCTTTGTTTTTTCGAAAGGGTGCGCCTAGGGAATTTCCGACGAGGTTCTTTTCAATCAGACCGTCGATGATGTATATACGGGGATGGCCGAGAGCAGAGATCTTTCTTAAGCATTTTTGGCGCCAGAGCAGAGATCTTTCTTTAGCCCAGCTATATGACATGGATGCCGGAAAGCTGTTAGATGCATAGTACATGAGCTTTCGAAAAGAAAGGGCTCTTCTTTTTTTGCTTGAGTCGTTATAACAATGCCTCTGATCAGGTATGAGGTGAGAAGTGAATACCGTCTTGCCAATCGAGCTTTTAAAAAGCGTGTCGTGTGCCCAATGATGTAGTGGTGCCGATCCATTGGAACTTGATCGTGGTTTTTCCATCTTGATATGCTTCTCTGCCCCTTTCTTTGCGAGGTGATTTTTACGAGCCTTACCCGATCGCTTGAAGCCTTTCCGGACCCGTTTCCATGAATAGGGGGATGATCATGAATATGACGATCGAGCAATAGCCCGACCCTAGCCGTGGCTATGGATCCCCAGGTATGCGCCCCTCTTCTTGGATTTTCTCGCTTTTGGCTTCTTTTGTTTGATCAAGAACTCATGGCTTTTGTGTTCTTTCCATTTTTTATTGTCTGCCTGACTGGAACTTGCGGGTTTGGAAGACAATGTATTTAAATCCGTTGTTTTGTCCATTGTAAAGCAGATATAGGTTACGAGTTTGTAGAGCAGGTGCGATATTCCCTCCCGTTGCCATATTCCATCTCTGGGGTATAATTTCGCAGGAGGTGAGTGCAGGGTTAGAATTCGGGTTAGAATGGCTTCCCTTTCCTTCATTCTGTGGATTAGAATGGCTTTTGGATGCAACAATATCTATAGTAGTGGAGACTTCGAAGCTGGCTCATGCTTCTCATACCTTTTTTTTTGGTTTGCATGCATTCATTCGAATATTCAGAGCTATGGATTTCTTCGGAAACATGAAGTGCAAAACTTCTTGGGCAGTTGTTAAGGTGAATGCAACGAGTTGAAATAAGAATCCATAAAAAGTGAGTCTTGGAGTAACAAATCTGGCTGGGGGAGCATTCTTCCAAAGGTAAAGCTTAGGATGAAGATGTTTTTAAGCATTTTAAAGCATTTCTAAATCAAATGTTTTGCATTTGGTTCATGCAGGTGAGTGATCTGTAAAATGATAAGCAAGAATTTATCTGAGTCCTGATATGCGAGCTTGATATGTCACCTCTGATTATCATTTAGATAAAAATATAAGCTTTGAGAGAGATAGTACTATAGCACACAGGCAGAGCCCACTATGTTCATAAGCCTGACACTTCTAGCTATGTTTATTGTATCATTTTCATCCCACAAGCCTCTGAATGTTAGTTCAGCAGTTGAGCATGTGCCTCCAAAGGTGGAAAATTATTAACATTTCACTCACCTTTGTTGTATGGAATTCTGTCCATTAGCAGATGACGTCCTATTCTAATCTTTTCAATCCATTGTCACAGCAGTAAATTTGAGCATCCTCCAACACAGACGGACTAAAGGTTAGCTATGATCTTCCATCTTATGTTATCCTTTACAACTCAGCTTCTCTTATCTATTCGCATCGATCCGAGCCATCGGATCGCCATTCTGGGGAGGGACGAGCCATTATATAAGGCTCTTTCCCCTTCAGGACCGGTTATCGGCGTCTTCTCGTGCAGCAGCTTCCTTCCTTCTCCGAGCTTCCCTCCCTTTCCAATCCTTTCTTTCCTTTTTGCTGATCCAATCCCTTTCCTGTGACTAACGATAATTTCTTACTCAACTTTTCCATACGTTTGTAGCAAGCATATGCTCAATTCCTCTTCTTCTTTTGTGATTTCCATTGCGGTCTTCTAAGAGCTCATGCTCATCTACATCGGATTGGTACATGCATGCTTTTCTATAGGCATTTTTGGAAAAGTATCACAGCACGAGCATATCTGCAAATTTTTCCTCGATTATAAGTATTGCGCCGTGATGGGCTTCCATGTCTTTGTCTGTAAAGCAAATTGTGCAGAGTTTCTTATGGTGCTTTTCTTTTGGTTGTTTGGGACTGCAATCTTTTGGGCGGTGTAAATCATTGCTTAAAGCCGCATTCATGCATGGTTTTTTTTTGTTTTCACATTTTATTACAGGAATGAACGCAGGAGCATCGAGTAACTATGTTGTTGGATTCATACATGTCTTTTTTCTTCCCAGCGCAAACTACAAGAGCATCGGGTACCTCTGTTGTTGGATTTAGATTCATGCATTATTCGATGGGAAGCATCCAGTAACTCTATTGTGAGATTTCGATTCCTACAGTATTCTGTTATTGGATTTATGTTACACATTGTCATCCAGCAGTTCATCCTTGCATCATGGTTTCATCATTGCGGCAGTTCAATGCTCATAGTGTCACAGAAGTTTTCCTTCACCCAATTCTTTGTCCTGTGAGATCGCAGTCACCCCATCTTGCAATGAATCGAGCGAGATCTGGCTCTGTGGTCCTGAGGCAGGCCGTTGCCCATCGCTCATCTGCCTCTAATCTCTGATCTGCTTTGCTTTTTCGATGGGCGCCAAATTTGCACGATTCCGCTCTTGTCATTTTACTCAGTCGCCTCCTGCTTGGCCGTAACTTGTACCTTTGACTTGGTTTTCATATTTGACCTCCTCCCTTCAAGCATCTCCATCTTACCATTCTATCGACTTGGGTCTCTTTTCCCTATATCCGCGATGTCTTTCGGCTAGGAGCAGCTCACGCGATCTTGCATGATGTGCTCGTTCCCCGTAGTTGCTTGATTTCCTTTCTGCCCTCTTGTCTAGTGCTTGCCTCTTACCATTTGACTGCTGGACTTCGGACATTGGTATACTTTGTTCTATTCTCTGGCCTAGGGCACATTTTTTAGTCGGTATCTTATGCATTTGACATCTTGCCAATGGAATTAAAGGTTACATTGGCATTGTTTTTCCTGGTGAGAATTGCATTTAGGATATTGTTGGTCTGTTATCTATGCACTTATTCACATCTAGTATATAGTTATCCTACTTTCCTTCCAATTTGGATTGCCTTCTGGCTATAGGCTTGGACCCATCTCTTTATGGTACGCATTCTGCTCGTCGCGGCGGGGTTTCGGCTCACAAAAATCTGCAACATATCAATCAAAGGGACCACTGTATAAATAAGAAGGTTGTATAAATAAGAAGGCAGGCAGCTTGAGATATGGCACTGGATCTTTGTATTATAAATGCAGGGTGAGGTATAAACTTCGTCCCATAAGTAGATCAAAATATCCTCTTTTCCATTATACGTAGAGTCATGGTTGCTATTTGAGTTTACTTATCCTTTACACTTACTACATTATACATCAGCACGTGAAGAAATAATTTCCTATAATGCAGCTTCAGCTAACGTCTGTCAATTTGTTTCTTCCCAATTTCTTTTATGTTGAAGGTTCCACATTATTCTACTGTTCTTATCTTCAACATGCAACTTTTTGCTGCGATTTATATAAGGGACATGGCTGGGCAGATTGTAAGCTGATGGCTAAAAGTGCAAGCAATTTTGTTTTTTGTGTTCATACTTTGATGATGCATTTTTTTAGTATTACTAAAAATTTTCAAGTAATTGTGGACCCATAATTACCATTGTTCTAAAGCTCCATTCTGCTTTAGAATCCTAAAATTTTGAACATTTTGATCTGGTTTAAGAAACCACATTTATTATATCGACAATTAAATTTTAAAATATCTATTTATATTGTTAAATGCCCCATTTTTATATGCAACCACATGATGCGTAGAATAGAATAGAATAGAATAGTACGACATCTTTAAGGGGCTTCCAAATGACACAAACTGTACCCCATACACATAGACAACACATTAGTATAACTCACATAGAAAGCCCACCAACGGTGGGCAATTTTCTAGTATGGAATATAAAGCCCTGGTTTTCATAAGGCAGTCTTGGGGTCCCGACCGCGTGCGCCCATGTCAAGGCCATTTCATCAGGCAGGGCTCCTGACTGTAACATGGAAATTCCTGGACTTTTGAGCAATTGTTTATTTAGGGTAATTTCTTGGTTTTCAACTTCTTGGCGGCGCCGCTTAGAGCACCACCATCTAAACCCTTATAACAGTTGAGATCTTAACTTTTTTAATATAACGTTCAGATAACAATCAAGGTTATAACATTCAGATAACCAAGTTTATAACATTCAGATCACAAAGTTAAACATCAAAGGTTATAACATTCAGATAACCAAGGTTATAACATTCAGATAATCAAGGTTATAACATTCAGATCACAGTTAAACTTTTAAATTGCTAAACTGTGAAACATGTTTTCTCATTGATTCAATGGATACCAAAATTACAGTGCATCAGATTTCAATGCCTCTTGCACAGTAAAAACACTATTTTCATAACTGTTTGGCAAACAATATTGCATACTCTCAAAATTAAAACCTGTTGAAATACTAGCTCATCAATTGGGCAAATCTGCAACAAAGTCTATATGTTAGTTTATCCCTATGCAAGAAAATAAAAAACCCCTGCATGCAACGGAAAATACTTACCTAAGTGTAATCTTACAACTTGCCGACCCTAGAACCTGCAACAAAGCTAAACAGGTCAGTGATTTTATTGCAAGATATTCATGCAAGCTTACATGCAACATATTCTGTAGTATTCCATGTAGATATTCCGTGCAAGATATTCCATGCAAGATCAGTGATATTCATGCAGATCAGCGAGATTCATACAAGATATTCCATGTTCTGGCGGTTTACTCATGCAAGACCATGATAAAACACTTCATTACCTTTCAAAGAACCATAATAGAAGGTTTCTTGAACGATAAACCATAATCCTATATTATAATGTTATTGTGTAAGTGTTGGACCCAGCCCTAATTTGGGCGGCCCAGATTTGATGAAATCAATGGAGGAGATGATGCCACATCAGATTCTTTAAAATAACATGGTTTTTTTTTTTGCTAGGGTTAGCGAGGGCGGCGTTAGCACCTTCGAGCTGCTAGCTCCTCCTCCAGAATGCATCTTCTGGAACAATCTCTGGGTTACCTATTCTTTCTTAAACTTTCTAAAATCATTCTGTCGTTGCAAAGGAAAATCGTAAGGAATATGTATTTGATGGTCTCATGGGATTAGGTATGGGACAAGAATCACTCCCCAGCCTTCTGTCCAAGGCTGGGCTAGCTCAGAACTCCTTTTCAATGTGCTTCAGCAATGAGGATTCTTCGGGAAGAATAATATTTGGAGATACAGGTTTTCCTGGACAGAAGGCAACGTCATTTGTTAGCAAGTAGGCTGTTCTTATGATTTAGGATTAATTTAAGCTACTATGTCCTCAACATGCTTTTGACTGTTTGGGACTGGCCTTAAATGCAGTGCCGAATATTTTGTTAGCATTGAGGGAATCCAAGTTGGAGTTGGATATGTACTATCCAAATTTGATGCCATCTTTGATACTGGAACGACTTTTACATATTTGCCTGCTGCTATTTATAATGCTGTTACCACTGCAATGAGTTATGATTATTTGCTTTCTTACCATTTTTTTCTAGGTGCTCATGGATTAACGTTTGCTCTTACAGTTTGATCAGCAGATTCAACGTGAGCCCTTCAGGAATAGTATAACATTATAATATAGGATTGGAGTTGCGTGCTCTTTATGAAAGTCAAAGGCCTCACCAGGTGCATATGCTTCCTCTTTGAAAGTTAAGCAGGAGGTTTGGGTTCATAGATTATTTTGGATATGTTCTCATTTGTGTCAGCATATGCCCAGTTGATCTACTACAGAGGTAGGGAATCAATGAGCTTTTGGTTATGGCAGACTTATGTAATAGCTTCGAAGTGGTTTATTTCTATTGTATTGGAGTTGCTTGCTCTTTATGAAAGGCAAAGGCTCCACCAGGTGCATATGCTTTTCATTCGAAGTGGTTTAACTCTGCCGTTATGGAGTTGCTTGCCCTCTTTCAAAGTTAAGCAGGAGGTTTGGGTTCATAGATTATTTCGGATATGTTCTCATTTGTGTCAGCATATGCCCATGAGAAGTTTGATCTACTACAGAGGTAGGGAATCAATGAGCTTTTGGTTATGGCAGACTTAACTCGACTGGGCCATGCAGGATATGTTACGTATAGGAAAAAACCACTTTTATTCAAATTTTTATTTGAGCAACATCAATGCACCAGCTATGGCAGCCCGGATGTTGAGACCAGCCCGGATGTTGAGGTTATTTCTCGCTTTGATAAGATGGGCATACACGAGATAAACCGAGTATGGCCTTGCAGATTACGATATAAATATGGTCTCCTGCTAATTTGCTTGGTGGTCAATTCAATACATCATGTGATGTTTCTAGGTGAGTATTTCCTTCGCTATCATTGATTATAATCTGAAAACTGGAAGCTGGATTTTGTTTTTGGATCTTGAGGTTGACTAAAATTTCATGGTCTATATTTGTAGCTTGGGATAAAATTAGTGATCTGCTCTACCAGTCATTATTCTGCACTGGGCCATAGGTATTATTTGGCTGCAAGTATCTTTACCATGGATAAGGGCTTCCGTCATTATTGTATAATGATGCTATTTGTATTTTGTTTATCTCAGAAGGGAAATAGATCTATGCAAGAAACTTTTAGAGTTCTTTCTATCACTAGAGTTCCGAGTACAAGCGTCTTGCATCATGGATAAAGCAAGGAAGCAAAGACACATTTGACTGTGATGCAAAATCTCTGCAGCTCAATTTGTATTCGTATGGTTGCATCTACTAAATATTCCTATCTTGATGGCTGACATTGCCACAGTTGAGCATGAGCCACTGTAATAAATGACACACTGTGATAAATTTTATGGGCAGAAGCTCAGAGTAAAACTGTAGGAGCCACTGTATAAAGACATATACGAGTAGAATGCTGACACAAATTTCTTCTTCTTATTCATTGATATTGTTAAATTTGCAGAGCTCTTTTCAAGACAAAGCCCCAATTGTAAGTGACTTATCAGGTGCATGTAATCTGGGCGCATAATTTGCTGTTAAAATCTGATTATGAAGACCCAATATGAAGTTACCTTTGTTGCGTTTCAAAACTTTGCATTGTGCTGTTATTTTGGCTTTGTTTCCTTTTCCAAATTGTCTTATCAAGCACAACCAATCTAGCATATGGTTATAGCTAATATGTAGCATTATAACAGGGGGTTTTTTTTGTGATTTTATACGCTTTTTGGCATGGTTTTCATATGATTTCACGGGCGTATTCACGTGGACATACTAAATGGTATTTCTAGAGTGCACCCATTTGTTAGCCATTGATTTTAAAGAAGAGGGAAAATCGTGTGGTTGTGGGGCTTTTATTGTTTGCATGTTTTTTAGCAGGTTTGTGGTTCTCAAAACAAACATTTTTGAAGCGATTAGGGTTCCGGATTTGGTTTGATACAGGGTTAATTGGTGTGATGGGTCTGATGAAGCTGCGCCGCTTGTAGGCGGCTAACTTAGCTAACCTAAGCTTCTTGTTGTGTTGAGTGTTTTGTAATCTCGAATCTTTTCCAATGATAAATACAGGTGCTCTGGCGGTGGCTGTGATAGTGTTTGTGCTGCTGGTGGGTTTGGGGGTTTCGGTGTATTGGAAATGGAAAAAATACGAGCGGGAAGAAGAAGTTACATAGGACCCTCGTTTTTTCAGAGAGCCCAAGAAGAAGCATACGGCTTTCGAAGTCTCCAACGGATCATCACTTCAATCATGGAAGAGAAGCCGCAAACCGCATGCAGCTATGGCGCGGATATGCAAAAGCAAAAGGCTACCAATTTCTTCGGCTGATTTGAAGCTTGAGGCCGGGCGGATTTCGCGATTGTTTACAAAGGCACCCCTTGAAGAAGGCAGACCGTGGTAGCCATCGTTTATCCAACCGCACCGGGCGACCAAAGCCTGCATACATTTTGTGAACGAGGTAACCATTTTATCACGGTGAATCATCGCGAACCTTATCAAATTGCTTGCAATTTGTAGCCGAAAGAGACTGTTGTAGTAGCCTTGTGACTTAAGTGGATTGGCTTAAAGGCGAATCGGGCCGTGCTCTAGAGCTTGTCAATGATATTCCTTTGGCATCCGTGAAATATGAGTTTGCAAGATCATTAGCAGAGTAGAAGACGGTGAAACAAACAGTAAAAGTTAGCCCAGAGCCGCTATGGTTGGCAAAAAGTTGCATGAGAACTCGTGGATTTGATGTTGCTATTCTACATTGGAGTTCAGCCAGTTCTTTGGCTAACCTTTCAGTTTATGCAAATCCGCGTGGTGCAACGAGTGCTTGTCAAGCTTTCTGGTTAGTTTTTCTTTTTCACTCGTCTTTGGTGCTCGTGAGTAGCTCATCGAATTACTCTATCTTCTATTCCCTTGATTGAGCTGGTGTTTTATCTTATCATGAGTAACGTGTTTGAATACCTGCAACACATCTGTTAAAGTTAATAAAAAGCTCCTTAGAAAAACTTTCCAGTAGCGTATTTTGTCCATGCAATCCAATCATCATCCCTGTAACCTGCAAAAATAACCTTCATGCAGCCTAAATAACTTGCATGCATTGCTCCATTAGCCTGGCTTCATGCAGCCTAAATAACTTGCATGCATTGCTCCATTAGCCTGGCTTCATGCAGCCTAAATAACTTGCATGCATTGCTGCATTAGTCGCTGAGTTATTAGTTGTTTCTGCAATGTGTGCACTAAAGTCTTAAGGCCTAAAAATCTTTTTCTTTGTTTTGCCCATAGAATATTATGTCTTTCATCAACGTTACCGCCTGCCTCCGGCCCAATCCATTGATGGCAACTAACACTGCTGTGAGGCCTTAATGCTAGGACTATTTAGGTTCTTGTTTGAAACATATCTATTGTGCAAGCCTGTTATCTATTATGTTATTTGATTCATGGTTATTTTATTACCATTTGATATATATGTTTTTTCACATTCTATCTGATGTATTATTACAGCATTTAGCCACCAAACAACTGCACGCGCTTCAACTTGGATATTTACAGGAAGCAAAAAGAAATGATCAACACAATGAATTTGATATTTGATATCACAAGGATTTGTATGTGGGTTGAAATCCCCCAAAAATATCAAATATATCATCTATTACATTTTACAATATACAATGCCGTATGCATGAAGATTAGAAAGTGAAGGTCATGTATGTGCACGTTGGAAAGGCACAGATTATTATTGTCATACACTCATAGCTCAAAGTTAAATATATTCTTGCTATCTTTATATCTGGACAAATTGCATGTTCCTCTTGGAACTAATCCATGTTCTAGCATGAACCATGCTTATACATGTGTTCAACTAGAATATCCAAGCTTCTTAGTAATTAATATATAGGTCCTTAAAGTTCTCCTATGTTTTCTTTTGTTAGGGCCCGAAGGGCCCAAAATTTTTTTTAGTATAACAACCAACACATAACTACCATTAACATTAATTAACACAAACCATTGGGTCCAACACATTTAAATTAAAATCCCCCTTAAACCCCCTTTGGTTTGGGTGCATATTCACACGGGGGTGACGCTGGGGCGTAGAGCCTTTATAATTATGTTTTATATGTATAAAATCAACACCATATAGTATATTGCCACGAAATCTTATAGTATTTTGTAAAACTTGTTATACAAGATAACAAATTTCAGACATCCATACCCCACAAACGAGGAACTTTGTGTACGGTGTAGATTAAGGAATAAGGGATAAATATGCCTATCCAACAGCTCTCGTTGCCCGAAGTCACCCCCCGTGTGAAATATGCACCCAAACCAAAGGGGGTTTAAGGGGGATTTTAATTTAAATGTGTTGGACCCAATGGTTTGTGTTAATTAATGTTAATGGTAGTTATGTGTTGGTTAGTTAAAATCATCTTTTGGGAATAGAATTCAAGTTCATTAGCTAAAAATATGGGATGTTACTAAGCAAACTCCCATGGTCACTATGGCAAATGAAGTTTGGCTTTAGATATAAGATACATCCTTCTTTAGAAACTTACCAATGTCTTTTATGGGTTTCATCCTACACCTTCGATATTTGAATGGCCTTCAAATTATGATAGCTTTTGTTGAAGGCATTCATGATCAGCATTCGTCTTCATTGCCTTGATGATGCATCATCGCGTACCCATTATCATGCACATCATATTAGTGATTCTATGTATGATACTTTGAGCTACAATATGCCAAATTTGTCACCCACGGGCATCACAAGCATGCACTTAAGAAAGAGAAAAGAAAAGTGCCCAATGCAACTTATAATTTTAAAATGGTGAAGGAAGGAAGGAAGGATGTATATTTTGACGTCTGCGAAGGAAAGAAGATCTTTCACTGTGATACCTTTGGGTTTGGCTCACAAAGGGGCACAAGGCACCCTATACAAAAGGCCTTTTGAACATAGGGATGCTATTTCGAATTTGTGTTCCCGCCCAAATTAACATTGTGTAACATGAAGGAGCCATGTTTCTTTTCAGCGTTAAACCTTTAGAAAGTCATTGCGGCCAAAACATTTATAAGGTCCCAACTTAAGCCCAGCAACGCTGGGCACCGTTACTAGTATTCTTTAAGAACATAGATCTTAACAGTCTTCAAGAAGATAAACCGTAAAGTCTTCAAGAAGATACGGTTTCTTAAAGATAAACCTCCGAAAATGCTGTCCAAACTCTGTAAATCGACTTCAGAGTAGAACTCGAACTCCACACTTGTAAATGTAAGCTGGAAAATCACAGATCCAAAGCAGAATCCAAAAATACGAACTCCAGACTCCAAAAAAGGGTCAAACAAGAACGTTAGAACTCAAATAAACAACATAAAATAAACAAAAAAACTTATCAGAATCGAAGGCGCCATAGAGGAGAACCTTAAAAGCACAAAATGGTCTCCAGCGCCTTAGTCGGCGACAGAAGCGCCATCGCCGAAAGCTCCGGCATTCACCATCGCCAGAGAAAAAGAGAAGAAAGAAATGACGACCGGACGAAAAAATTGTGTTGCAAATATGTAATGTCATCATATTCATGCTTAAGGGGAAGATCTTCAGCATATTCATATCTTGAGGAAGATCTAAAAGGGATAGTCTTAACCCTAATGGTTAAATATCATTGAGGCCTTAACCATATAGAAATATGACCTTATTTTAGTCGGTTATGTTTCATAAGGATAAGGTATTGCAAAAATTAGAATGAACAGTGCTGGACCAATGAGATAATTCCATTGTTGAATCGAGGAGACGGTCATGGCTTGACCGACTGCTACAGCTCCGGAAGACTTCCATATAACCAGGTTGAATGCAATGAACCAATTGAGCTGGTGTGATCCGTTTTATTGATCATGGTCGTGTGATCATTTGCAGTGTTGTTATTCCTCTTATAAGGCAAATGATGGTCGAGATATAGTCTATAGATAATTGCTCTTATGTCTTCAAATTTAGATGGTGTCAATGGTTTAAATTGAAGCATAAGACTATAGAGATAGAAGTTAAGTTGGTTGCCTAGTTCATTCATTAAGAAGTGATTTTTCATTAAATCTTGATCAATATTTTCTAACAGTGGTATCAGAGCTTTGATGGCAACCAGACTTGGAGCTTCATTACTAAATGGAGTGGATATGTTTCAAGGGGAAGCAGGTTTCCAGGCCTGGAAAGAAAGGATGAAGGATGTTCTGCAAGCTGAAGATCTATGGGATCTAATTGCAGGATATGAAGAAGGAGAGAGTAGTCACTCAGGAGAAAGTGGAGCTAGTGAAGGCTCTGTTAATGTTGGTACTAGTGCAAATGCCTCAAGACGTGCACAGCAGGCCAGGTGTATCATCTCAAGTAAGTTGAGTTCAAGCATTATGTTTAAACTAAAAAACAAAACACCAAAGGAGATGTGGGAATATTTAGTCAAACACTATGAAGTTAAGAATTCCTCTCAGATTGAGATGCTAGATAGGGAGCTAAGAAGACTCAAGTTCAAAGATGAGGATAATCTCACACAATTCTTCCAAAGATATGACAATATTGTAACTGACCTTGAGGCTGCAGGAGTTCCTATAACAAAAGATTTTCATGTACTGTCTCTCTCTAGAGCATTTTCAGAATATGAACAACTGTCTACATCAGTAAGAAGTGTGGCTAGAAATCGAGAGAAGGCAGAACTTATGATAAGAACAGAAATAGAGCAAAGAAAATTATAAAAGGAGAGGAAGAAGAAAGTTCTGAGATACTCTATGCAGGAAAAGGGAGAGGGAAATTTGGAAAGGCAGGGGGTGACAAAAATAAATTGGGGCCATGTTACCATTGCAAAAGTATGGGGCACCTTAAAAATAATTGTCCTAAGTTGAAGGAAAACAGGTGCTTCAATTGTGAAGGGATTGGACATGTAGCTGCAGAATGTCCTAGTCCTAAAGGTATTGGGAAGGGAAGAAATAAAAATTATTACTCTACCTCAGAAAGGAAAGGCAACTTCTCAAAGGGAAAAAGGGAAGGGAATTCCAGCATCAATCTCACACAAGAAACAAACAATGATGAGGAAGATCCTAATGCAGAGGTAAGTATGAAAGCTATTTGTTCTATCTCAGAAAATTCAGCTAATAAGGCTAATGATATGCTTATTATAGATAGTGGAGCTGAGAGATCAGTAGTTAGAACTACTGATGCTCTCAAGGAGAAAAAGAAAAGAAGCTTTCATGCAAATGGGAGATGGCAAACTTCAAGAAGTGAATGAATCAGGGATGCTTGCACTTTATGATTTGGAAGGCAATCTAGTAAACTTGCATGATGTACTTGCTGTTCCAAAAATAATGAGAAACTTGATTTCTGTCAGCCAACTAGTAGACATGGATTTTATACTTGTCTTTGACAAGAAATGTTGTAAAGTGTTTAAAGATAATAAAATCAAGTTTCTTGCAAAAAGAGTTGGAAACCTTTTTGGATTCTATAATAGAAATTTGTTTGGAAGCTTAAATTCTGTTCATATGCCCACTTTGAAGTTGTGGCATGAGAGATTAGGGCATGTTAATATGAATAGCATCAGAGAAATGGCAAAAAGGGGACTCATAATTGCTGCAGAAGGAGATGAATCAGTATGTTATGGATGCATGGTTGGCAAAAGTTCAAGGTTACCATTTCCAAGGAGACAAGGACGAGCAAGTGATTTGTTGGAATTAATTCACACAGACCTCTGTGGCCCCATAAATATGAAAAGTTTGCAAGGCAGCAGGTACTTTATTACTTTTATAGATGACTGCTCTAGATATACTAGATGTTTCTTCTTGACAAACAAAAATCAAGCCTATAAATCATATAGGATATGTGAGTCAGAGGCAGAAAGAAGTACAGGAAAGAAAATAAAAATTCTGAGATCTGACAGAGGAGGCGAGTATGTAAATGGCATTTTCAAAAATTATTGTAAAGAGAAGGGAATTAGAAGACAAGTAACTTGTAGTCATACACCACAACAAAATGGAGTGGCTGAAAGAAAAAACAGGTCAATTCTTGACTCAATGAGAGCAATGCTGAAACAATCTGGTCTACCTAACTTCTTATGGGAGGAGGCAGTTAAGAATGCAGTATTCATACAAAATAAAGTTCCTCTGACAAGTCTAAATGGACAAATAGCAGAAGATCTGTGGAGCAACTCAAAAATAAGGTATGAATCTTTTCGAGTATCTGGTAGTGCTGCTTTCTTGCATATTCAAAAAGAAGAAAGAAAAAAATTGGATGACCGAGCAATTAGATGTTTCATGGTAGGTTATGATGAACAGTCTAAAGGTTATAGACTATATATTCCTGAAAGAAGAAAAATTGTTGTTGGAAGAGATGTTAGGTTCAATGAGATGATACTTTATAAGGATAGAAAATAAATAGACAATAGGGCAGATTTGTTTATTGAAAATGTTCAAGGAGAGACTAGCTACTCACAGCAGAATATTGATGATGATGAAAAGGAAGAAACAAATACAAAACAAGATGAAGAAATTAACAATGAAGAGGATAAGGGTGAACATACACATGCTGAAGTGGAGAACAAAGAGGTTCAACATGGCAGAAAAATCAGAAAAACAGAAGTTGAGAAACTAATGGAAGGGAATAAGAATATAGTCTATGATGATTTTGGAAGGACAATTACTGGTACATCAAAAAGACTCCAAAGTAATGATATAGAAATAAATGAAATTATGGCAATACTTGAACCAAGTAGACCACAGAGTTATGAAGAAGCTATGACTAGTGAGAATGCAAATGAGTGAAAGACAGCTATGGACAAGGAGATGGAATCTTTTGACAGGACAGAAACTTATGAAGTTGTTGAAAAACCAGAATACAAAAATATAGTTGGAAATAAATGGATTTATACAATAAAAATTGACAATGATGGCAAAAGGAAATTCAAGGCCAGGTTGGTAGCTCAAGGTTTTTCACAGAAAAAGGGGATTGATTATGAGGAAACATTTTCTCCAATAATTAAGTTGACTTTGAGAATACTTCTTGCACTAGGAACGTGTGCCCGGCGATGCCGGGCATTAGCTCGGGATGTGTGGAATGGATAGGCATGATGGATTCTGTAAGTGGGACAAAATGTGCACATTTGTCTTGTATACTATGTAGATAAATCAGAGCGTGAAGATGTGAGGGATATTTTCTTCAATTGATGTTGAATTGGGAGGGAAAATGGATGAGAGAACAATCATTATATTTACAAGAAATTTATTGCGGCGGCCAAGGCCGCCGCGAACATTTCTCTTTACCGGCCTGGGGCAATTTAAAATCCAAGTAATATAGAGGGAACTTCAAAATAAATTTTTTTGACTAAACAATCTGTTGATTAGTAAGCTAATGCCGCCACGAACATTTCTCTTCATCAGTCTTTGAAAATAATGTTTATGAGCATTGTGAAAGTTGAATACCATGGTTTCGAGTGTCGTTGCATCGATATTTAAGTCATTGGCCCTAGTAGAAATAGAGGTAAAAATGTGAAAAACGGATGCCAAAACACTTCAAATCTTAGGAAACATATTTTTAAAGCAAGCAGAAAGGGATCAGCATTTAAATCCAACCACACACACAATCAAATGTTGATGTTTATTCACGTGTATCCAACAGATATGCGTAGCATTAAAATTGTAAGAAGACCATTCAGCTGCCTGTCACGCCCATCAAGACAGTCTAATGTAAGAAGGCCATTCAGCTGCCTGTCACGCCCATCAAGAACAGTCTAACACAACATTCTTCAGGAAGCAAAACGCATCATTTGGTCCAGAACTTCATTTTTTCCTCGAAAATCTCTACCCAACACAAAAAGTTCTTGATTCATTGATCATCCGGCATTATCATCATCGAAATGGCCATGGCATGCTTTCCTAGCTATGAAGTGGCTGGAGGAACATTTGCTTTATACGGAGAAAGAAATAAAAAGTAGACATCTTGTTCCTTGCAAGTAATTGAAAAAAAAAAATGAACTTAGCCACCATATATATAGACAACATAGCCATAAAATGTCTAAGCAGGATATATAATGCTGAAAATTCTACCCAACGGACATCACCAACTCTAGGGGTCTAAAATACTTATTATCCTACCATTTGTACATCACGCATTCCCAAGTATAATGAAGATGCATTGCTCATATGTAAATATCTCAATCTAGAGGTCTTAAAGTGTAGCAAACATTCCAAAGCTTTATTTCCAAGAAGAGAAGTGTAAGGCTGGTAGGCAACCGCTAGATGCATGGCTTATAAACAAATAAGACAGATTTCTAAGGTAATAATAGCCTAAAATGTGACACAATGCATATGGTAGAGAAGAAAACAAATTCTATTTTAAGATCAAGTAATAGATTCATTTCTCTTTGTGTTCTAACTCATACAATTCAAAGCAAAAGCCTTTTACTAAAAGGTAGGATAAATTAAAAGACATGAAACGCTGAATTTGTGTAGAGTTTAACTAAAACAGTTATTTGCAATATCTATAGATTTGAACGGAAACGATTAAAAGGAAGTAACACATTCTGCAAGTCATTTACCTTGCAAGCATCTCATCTGAGCAATTTATCAGTCATTCTGCCTACTTGGACACTAAGCCTTCCGTTATAATTCAAGCTTTTATAGATGCATGAGATACTTTTGCAGTCATACACTGCCTAGATCTTTAATAAATGCATCATAAGCTTTTTCATAAAAGTTAACAATTTTAATATAATTGCTACTAATAGGGATACGTGACTGCTCGATGCTGGTGTAGATGCATGAAAACCCACATATTCATGGTTGAAGAAAGGAGTGATTTCCTTCAATGCCTATGCCCTAGCCTTGTGCAATGGAGCAGGATCGACGAGCCTGACAAACCGTGCTGCAAACAAAAAGGTGAAACATGAATAGAATAGCAACATATAATGGCAAATCCACTACCTTACTAAGAGAACATACCATGAATGGAGGCCTTCATATCAGAAGCGGAGGTAGATTGCCTTGAGAATAGAGGGAGCTACTGTTGCTGCTTGCCTTGTCAGATGCAATAGAAATTCCATGACACGTAAATTGCAGGGAAGATCTCTTCTAAAAATATGAAAGTGGTGTTTTTTGGTCCAAAATTTGCAAAAAAGAATGTCAATATATAGATAATAACAAAATACATGTTGAAGACAATCCTCTATAACCACTTGCAAATGAAGCTCATACACTTTTTATTTATTCTCGCCTCTTTACCAGCCATATTAAAGAATTTCCGAGCACTTTATATATTCAAATCTTCTGGCACTCAACCTCGCTTCACATATTCATAGAAAACCATTCTCCAACATTACAATCACCTTCAAATGGTTGCAGCATAAAAATATGGATCGGACATCTTATACTCAAATAGTTCTACATATAATAAGCAACAGACTTCAACATAGTCTTTGTCATGCAGTCTTTATTTGAACTGTAACTTGATGCCAATAAAATAGAACAAATAGGAGGTCTCAGAATACCTACCTGTAGAATGGCTACCAGTAGTTTCTGGAGTGGTGGATTAAACCTGCTACTTGCATCCATGGAAAATGAAGGCCACCACAATTATGGAGTGCAAAAGGTAAGTGGCAAATAAGAAAAACTTAGCAAATCAAATTAATAAGGGAAAGAAGCTTGAAACAATGAAATAATAATAAATATCTTGTTTCTTGATCTGAAAATTCTAGACTAATCGGCAGTGTCAAAATTATTATTTTGTTCCTAGCCACCTTTACAAAGAAATAAATTCTCTTGCAAGAAAGTAATTACCTGATACCTTGCCGAATGAGAGATTGAAGAACATGGTGAGGAGAGGAATTTGTTGATAAAATTTCCTGCTGGTAAAAACTTATGTTAAACATCTACAACGTCAAAATTAATAGCTATCAACTTGCAAAATGCAATCCTCTGAAGATTAGGGCGAGAATAAGCTTGACAAAAGCAAATGTAGCAAAGATGATAAATATTTTGGATAAAACATCCATGCGAAAATCAAGTATAAGGGTCTAAGTTAGATATTGGGGTACAAAAAAGCGCGACAAGCGGAAGCAGATTAAGCACGCTGGCGGCTATTCTTCGCAGACCTTTCGTTTCCGTAGCGGATTTCGCCAAACAATGATCCGGGGCTGTCGGACCGTAATCATTCGCGAAATCGATAATTGATCTGGCAGACGCAGATTATACCCTACTTTACGGTTCGAATTGTACCCTCGCTTTCGAGATTTTTCCTTCCGGCCGCTTGCTTCATACCTTGCTCTTTGGTTAATTCACCGCTTTTCGCGATGGCGGGAGAAGGGATTATTCCGCCAGAAATCAAGTGGGCCGCAGGATATCTTGGATTGAAGAAGATTGGAACAGTGTATGGACGTAACCATTCAATCCTTTAAAAAAAAAGGCAAAATAAAAATTTATTTTGTCCGCACTCATCTGAAGCAACAATTGGAGGACTTGGTCGAAGTTCTCGTATCGAAGCGGGATTACCAAACAACTAATTGAGGAAACTCGTTGCTTTGGCATTTGCTTGGGAGCATTGTGGTCGTAAGCGAGCAAGATCATGAGGGTCATAAGATAAATTGGGATGCATACAAGTCCAAAAGTTCTTGTTTGGTCGAGAAAAACCAAGGGATGATATGGATGTAAAGAAAGAAGATGTTAAAAAATGAAAACCGTACATCCTTCGGGCCAAAGCACACCTCGGCCGGCGTAAGAACACCTCGGATGGAATTAAAAGCGAAATCAGGTCAGCCCAAATGAATTTTCGTTTTGCAATTGTAGTTTCAATATTTCTTTGATTGATGAGGAAGTAAAGAAGTTGGAAACAGAGTTAGATAACCGTCAAACGATTTGGCTAAGATTATTAGTAAGATTGAGGTTGACAACAACCCCTAGCGGGGAGCAAGTAATGATTGATATAGCAAAGAAGGAGGTGAGTAGACTTCTGAGAATGAATTATCCGCTTTGAATGACAAAGCGGATAAAAACAGATGAAGATTTGACCCATTGCGATTTGAAGCATAAAATAAGTGGAGAGCTTTACCGCGCTCCAATGGAAGCTTGCCTTCTAAAAGGTAAGTGTTGAAGCGGTAGATGAAAGGGAGAAGAAGCAAAGGCTAAAAGCCTCTTTAGAATTCGGACTTCAAGAAAGCAGGGGTACGTTTAGAAGTCGCTAGGCGGTTGATGCACGGGACACCGGGGAATCTCTATCATGACTATGAAGAGCGATTGCCGGGTTTTATGGAGAACTCATGTCTTTGCATGTGGATTGGTATTCAATCCACAATATACTTTGAGTATGAAGTTGCCATGTGAACATGCCTATCACTTGGCATGTTGCATGCTTCTGTATGAAAAGAAGGCATGCTTAAGGTGCTTAAAGGAAGTTCCCAGGGATTTGTTTGTGGAACTTGGTTTAGAAGTTGGAGCTGAAGATGGAGCTGAGGTAGCCATCGCCCGGTGGGTTTGGAGCGAGCACTAGTAGTGCTTTTGCTTCACCCTACAAACAAATCAACTTCTTCACCAAAATTTGTTGCCTGAGTCTCCATTAGTTCCCGATTATACTCTAGCGTTTTGTGGCATCACCAAAAAACATTACAAAAAGCGTGGCATCACCAAGTCCTGATTACAACAGCTAGGTTGAAGCATTAAAAAAAAAGGTAACCATTTGGTGTTTTATGTGTTTGTTTTGTAAACTTTATTTAATGTCTATTCTAACTAGTTTCATTCTTGATTCAGATTGGTAAGGAAAAGCCCAAAAAGAGAGTAAAACGTGCACTAGTGGTTGACAGCACTGATGAAGAAGGAGAGCCTGAACAGACTGCTTCTGCAGTTGTGAGCACCATAAAGTCGAGGTTGAGGAGTAGAACTGCAGGAGAAAGCTCCAGGGTTGATGAAGTTGTAGATCTGGATGAAGAAGCTGGTGGTGCTGATCACATTGCAACAAAGGCTGCTGATAAAGGGAAGAATGTAGAAGAAGAAGAAGGGTAGGCCCCCTAAGAAGATGCCAACACAACCTCCAAAAGGTGATCCTCAGAATGTTATTTACAAAATGTTAACTGGTCAGTGTCCAGGTTCAGTGTCTGAGTTCCTGAAAACTTTGAAATAACACTTGAAAGTTCTTTGAAAACTTTGAAAACTTTGAAAACTTTGAAATGACACTTGTGTTAATTTGTTGAAAGATGTCAGAATTGATGATGTTTGAGTTTTTTGTTTTATGAATGTTGCAGACCCCTTAGAAAAGAAAAAACTTGTCATCCTAGACTTAAATGGAGTTCTGGTGAGCACATTCCAAAAAAGAACCAGAATTAAAATTCAAACAGAGCTGAAGAAGCATTATGTAGGGGGGAAAGTGGTGGTGTGCAGACCAGGGCTGATAAAGTTTTTAGAAGGGTGCTTTGCCAGATTTGAGGTAGCCATATGGTCTTCTATGATGAAGCACAACATCATAGAAATCCTA
Organism: Isoetes taiwanensis; assembly: GCA_021234155.1. Classification (NCBI taxonomy): domain Eukaryota; kingdom Viridiplantae; phylum Streptophyta; class Lycopodiopsida; order Isoetales; family Isoetaceae; genus Isoetes; species Isoetes taiwanensis. The sequence continues at coordinate 22,807 of JAJEKV010000194.1, read as the reverse complement.
AATGTTATAGTGCCACCTTCCTTTATAGGAAGGTTCAAGTTCATTTGGGGTCAGAAAGAGTGCGAGGTGATGCCTTTCAATTTTCCAGGGAATCCGAACAAGCCAGTGCTTATGAAGCCAATTGTAAAAGTGTATGAGGCTTTTGAGGATGTAGGGGAGGTAGTGCTAGTTGATGACTCATTGTACAAGACTTTCTTGTCCCCACAAGACACTTGCTTCATAATTGAAAAATTTGATAATGACATCAATGACAAAGGTTTCAATTTCTTAGCTGCATTTCTGCAAACTTGGCTCAATGCCAAGAATCCTCAAAAGTGGTTGCACTGGCGGTATGTGTTGAAGATAAAGTTCAAGAAGAGGACATCGACATACTTAGGCTTCTGGCTGACCATCTAAGTGAGCTAGCGAGGTGGAAAGTGGCTATTCTCAAAAGCATTCAGTTAATGAAGGAAATTGTTAAGGTATGTTGTTTAATTTCATTTAGTTGTGTTGTTATGCTATTGAAGTGATTGTAGTAATGTCATTGCTTTCAATTCATTTAGTTGCATTTTTTGTATGTTGTTTGATTTGAATTACTTGGTTTGACAGAACCTAGAAGTTGCAGTGCCTGAGGAAGCAATTGAGGTAACTACTGCTGCATCAGCTCATAATAAAAATGATAGCAACATAGAAACAGATAAGCAACAGGTTCACAAGGAGCATGTTTTGGAGAAAATAGAAACAGAAGTACAAGTTGGTAGCCAGGAGATGTCTAAGCTACAAGGCTTGATAGATGATATAAGTATAAACATACTGATGCAGGCGGGAGATAAAGTACATGAAGATAATAATAACAATCCCTCGCAGGGTAATAATCTTGATTTTGTCAATGAACGGGATGAAGAGCACGCAAGAGAAGTTTAAACACAAGATACTACTCTTATTGCCGATCACAGGCACTTCAAATGATGCAAAGAACAGAATTCATTGAAGGAGAATAAGAGTCTATAGACTCTTTTCAATATTTATGTAACTTAGCCTGTATGTAACTGTAACAGTACAGCAAGTGAGTTGTACAGTTTTGTACATATATTGTAACAATTTTGTATCTAATGAATATAATATTTACCTGCACTTGCAGAGTTTCTACTTGCAAAATTGTTGTCCCAGTTTATATTTGAATGTAATGGTTTCTCCTATGCTTGTCTCTGTATCCAGCATGAAGTCCAAATCCTAATTGGTTAAACAAACAAACCTGTATATGAAGCCAATCTTTGAACATATGCATGTAAAAAGGGTTTAGAGTATTTACTTTGTGCATTGTCTTGAGCAGTCCCCAATTGAACACTTGCAGAAAGTTTCCACCATTTGTTTCCAAGGACCAAACTGAAGGGACAGACAGTTAAGCATAAACTCTGAAAACAATTAGCACGTCAACAGACAAAGCGTAAAACGCATAAAGCACCAAAGAAGCGATTACATTGATCAAGTCAGTCAGGACTACAAATTTCTGTGCAACAAAGAATTTGTTAGCTTCCATTGATAGGTTTGTTAGAAACAATAGGTTTGTTAGAAACAATGTAGCAGCAATGAGCCACTTTACATGTGAATGATGTGCTTCTGCCTCTTCGAAGCAGAAGCAGAAAAAACGGTCAGCAGTGTTAGCAGTCTACAGGAAGGGATGCCATCACTTTTTGGCATGTCTGGGTGGATTCATGGTATGGTGTCTCAATTTTGCTCATTTTTGCACCACAAAAATAGTCCAAAACATAGTTCAAGATTGTGGTTTGTACACACAAAAATTCAAATCATTTAGCATTTATGATAGTGCAAAAATAAAATTCCCTCTCTTTGGCATGATATCTTTCTCGAGAATAGGACTTTTTGAATTTGCCACACAAGCCAAATGCCACGGAGACCAAAATAACGTGGACCGCCAAAAAATAACCAAAAACACCAAAAAGACCTAAATAGAGACCGCCGAAGAATAGCCAGATCTTGTGGATCGTAGCTTGTGGATCATAGCCAAACAGATCTTGTGGATCATAGCCACCAAAACGTAGATTGGCGGATCATAGCTTGCCAAATCATGGGAAAAGCTTTTGGGAAAAGCTTTGCTATATGCAAAGGCCGATTTTGTTTCCATTGATTTTTGACCTTGTGAAAAGACCTAAATAGAGATTTGCGGAAGCAACGGCCGGATCTTGTGGATCATAGCTTGTGGATCATAGCATAAAGATTGTCGGATCATAGCTAGAGCTTGTGGCAAAGCTTTTGTTGTATGTAGTGCCAATTTTGATTGATTTTTGACCTTGTGGAGTTGGTTCAATCCTTGGTCTCTTAAATTTCATGGTTGTAGAAATGGAAAAAAATGTCTTGAATGATAGTGGATTATCATACGAGGGGATTTGTTAAAACATGAGGAAAAGTTTGTGGATCCATTAGAGATGCAAGTATTGGGGACCAAAGGTGGAGAATAAACAATCCTATAGATTGAGGGCTCTGAAAAAAGAAAAGAAAGAGCTTTTTCCGAAAGCATTTATAGGGCAATCTATGAGGAAAGGAGTCATGTTCAAAATGGGCAGTGTTAGTCAAGTTATGGTCAGTAGCATGGTTTTGCATGATGTTAAAGGTAAGGATATAGATTGGTTGAGTTTTTATAAGCATGCTTCAAAAAAGAGGTCTTCAATGCTAGAAGAAGATAATATACCCATCCAAGAAGATAGTGGGACTAGAAAAGCACTGAAACCTATACAAGATTCAGGCATCACTGAACCACGATTGGCTTCATCATATTCTAAAACCGTGGAGTCCAAGAGACAGAAATATGGTAATACAAGTTGTAGTTTTTATTTTGTTTAATTTGCATTTTGTCTGTAAATGAGCTTACGCAACACAATGTGGGTGGTTTCAAAGAAAGTTGGAGATGCAAAAAAGAAGATTTTACCTTTGGACATTCTGATAGTAAGTACTTTTGATAAACATTGTAGAGTCTTAATAATCATTGGTTTGTTCATAGCCTAACCTTTATGGTTATTGTGGTCATAGTTTTTGTGATAGTTTTTGTCAGCAGTTTATAAATTGTAGTTCTTTAGTAGAATTGTGGTTTGGAGTTCTTAATTTGGAGTTGTGAATTTATATTATTTGTAGTATATAATTGTGATTTAGAGTTTGTGAATTTAGATTGTAGTTTATATATTTGGATTTGTTGTTTGTGGTTTTATGATTTGTGGTTTGGGGTTAATGGATTTGGTTTATGAGTTGGGTGTCTTAGTTTGTGGATTGAGTGAATTTTATATTGTGTTCGTAGTTTGTGGTTTGTGGTTGCATGTTTTGGTTTGTGGATTGGGGAATTTTTATATTGTGTTTTGTGGTTTGTGGTTTTGCATTTGTCTTTGGTTTGTGGTTTTGCATTTGTGATGGTTAAATTGTGGTTAAGGATTTATACTTTGTGCTTTGTGGATTATATTTTATAGATTGGACCTGAATTATAGTGAGTGGAATATAGATTGTGGATTGAGCCTTTAATAAAGTTTCTTTAGATTGTGGAATATACTTGTATCCACAGTAACTAATTTCTTGAATTGTTTCATTCTGATTCCTTACGGGTGATGACAAAATGGAAGGAGTCCACTGAATTGAAGGTGAAAGAGGTTGATTGTAGGCAAACAGGTCATATAACAAATGGAAAGAGTTGAAGAAAACCTTCAAATCATTGAGGGAGAAGAAGGAGCATTATATGCAAGAAATTGTAGACATCAAATGCTTGATGCAAGGAATGACAAAGGAAGCATTTGCGGGTGTGCAGCGTGTGGTAGATATGAAGGAAGCCGAGGTAGTTAAAGTTGTGGCATCATTGGTTGTTGTAGAGGAAGATCTTGATGCTATTGAGAAGAGGAGGCAAGGGGACAATGATGAGATTGCAAAACTCAGACCGTGTCTTGAAAGGCTTATTGAAGGCTGCAATGTCCTTGAGAACGGGATTAAACTAGATCCTTATCTACCCGGAGTCTATAGAAACAAATTTCCTATCGGACTCACCGAACGTGTATGTCCCTATTGTAGAAGATTCTTGGAATATGATGGGAAGCCACCGCCCTTTGTTACTCTGAGTGTAACCATCTTTACCATATTCAATGTTTGGCCTCATTATTAAGGTATGAGCAAAAGTAAATTTTGATCTTAACAATAGTTATATTTTGATCATTAAGCTCTTTAAATTGATGTGTATAATTTCTTGTTTTCAGTTATAGGGATAAGTGTTGTAGCCCGATTGTAACGGATCATATCCGCCACTTGGATTCTTTGCATTTGGCGTGAAGAAAGTTGTACACTCATATGGTATGTATAAGTGGTTAAGCAATCAACTTCTTAACATCATTTAATGTTGATGGTTTTGTTGGTTGTCCTTTTAGATGTCCATATGAATCCACATATGCAAGCACAAGTAGAGATAAGGGATATCTATTCTCACGGATAGAAGAGCAAAAGATCCAAGTGGAGAATGCAACACAACACGAAATTGAGAAAGAAGAGCACCTTTGGACAATCGAGAAAGTGAGAAACAAGGTAATGTAAAAGTTAATAGTTTGTATTAGAATAACTTATGTTATTTTTCATTCTTCTTGTATCTTCCCGCATCGCGAGGGCCTCAAATTGCAAGATCAAATCTAAATGAAGAGTCAAGTGCTGTGAGGCTTCAAATTGCAGTCAAATCTAAATGAAGAGTCAAGTGCAAACATATCTTTGATGCTTCCAAATTTACGTCAAGTGCGGTAGATGTCTCCAAAAGCTACAATGAACCTTCTCTATTTGGACCTCCTAGCCCTTCTAGCTTTACCAAGCGAGGGAAGTTTCCACCGCGATCCGAAAACCCACTTTCTAGCTTCAACAAGGAGGATAAGCTCAATAAACCCTCTAGCTCTACCAAGCAAGCGGAGTCCACCGTGATCCGAAAAACCGCTTTCTAGCGGCGACAATGAGGAGAAGTTAGTTTGCATTAAAAACCACTTTTTGTAGTAGAAGTCAAAGATTTCATATCTGGTTGGTTTAAGATACTAATTTTATTATTCCTTTGATAGTTCTAATATTATTCATACTGAAGCTATAATTTCTTTAGGTATAGATACAAGTAGCAAATTGGAAATCGAAACCGAAAATGTCGAAGAGATATCTACTAGAAAAAACAAAGGTATTCTTCCTTCACTTTTGTTCCATTACAGTTAGTAAATTAGTGTACTAATTCTCTAAATATATAGCAATTCTCTTGGCTCAAGAAATACAATTTGATGATGACAATGTAATGTCAAATAGCATTTTACCTCAACCACCATCCACAAAACAACCAAGTAAGATACCTGCATTGATTGAGTTAAAAGGTTTCATTTTTTTCCTAGCTTCTTTTTTGTCTCGTTCTTCCTCAATATTTGACCGTTGTATCTTGTTGTTTTTACTAGTACCTGACAATTCTGATGGAGAGTTCAAAGAGAAGAAAATGGACCTTATTATACCTGGAAGTGATTGTGCATCATCTCCAGCCATCAAGAGAATCGAGGTTGTCTAAAAACTATTGATCTTTGATTTCAATGGTGTGCTTGGAAAATTCTACGAGCAAACTAGTAGGAATGTCATACCAAGGGTGGATCCACCACTAGAACTTTTGTTGCTTTCCAAAACAAAGATGTTGGTATTCAGGAAAGATTTATTCGAGTTTCTTTGGTGTATAAACCGGTTTGACATTGCAATATGGGCTGATTTTGATGGTACCATCTTGAACGATAACTAAAAGTTCTTTCCAGGAAGATATAAGGAGTGCATTAATATTCCAGTGGGGTCTAAAGGAACTCACTAGAGCATGCACTAAAGTTAATAAAATCAATATTAACTTCAAGATTCTAGAGAAAGTGTACAATCACAAACCTCTTGCAGGATCATATAAAGTGGTCAATACACTCTTGGTTGATGACCATATGTACAAAGGTTACAAAATGCCCGACACACTATAGTCACTCCTATCACCTTCAATCTCGAGCAAGGTGATCGGAGACTATTTTACCAAAGTTTTGAAGCCATGGTTGTTGGGCCTTTTTCTTACGCTGATAGTGTTGCTACATATGTACAAGATCATCCAATAGAAAATTGGTTGGATGATATCTACGAAAAATTTATTGTGGCTATGAAGAAGAAGAACAAGATTTGATTATTACTAGAATCTATAAACTATTTTAGATCTAATTTGTTACAAAACATTGTGTAAGATATCTGAAATCTACTTTGAAATCTAAATGTGTTAAAATGCATTTGTTTCCTTGGATTGTATTATTTACCTTAATAGCAGTTGAGGAAGAGGAGCAGATCCCTAGTAGAATTGCTCGACAACTTTCTACCCATGGTGTATTGTCTTGTAGGAGTCCAACCCAATCACTATAACGAAACCTGAGGCGTAGACATTACGGACAATGAGACACGATGGCTTAATAATACGATCATTGATCTGTTCATGAGGTAAATTGTTGTATACCTAGGATTGTACTTTCTGTTGTGATCTCTTTATAGCATGGTGTATTTTGCTTAGAAATGGTGTATTTTGCTTAGAAATGAGTGGCTACATTTGGATGAGGAGAAGAAGAAAACAAGTATACATATGTCATGCACTAACATATGGATATATAAAATGAAAAAGAACTTGTTATATCAAATTGTTCTTTGGGATTGGATATGGACCATTGTGCATGTTTGATTATTCCTATGTGCCATAGGAATCATTGGATTCCCATTTGTGATATTGGGTCTTTTAGCCCCTAGCAATTACACTTATCAGTTATATTGCACTTTGATAGCCTTGGTTGTCAAAGGTATGATTGGACACCTATAAGCAGGTAAGTGGTCAATTTGTGAATTCAAATGTAAACTTATTTTAATTATGTAGGAATTGACTTTCCTCTCTTATAACAGGCTAATAGAAGCTTTGGCCAAGCTTTCCCCCCACGAAGCAGCCCAATTCAAAAGAGAATTTGCGGTGGTGCCATCTTAGCCCTCATCCTCTCCAATCAAATGGTTATTCATGTGGATTGTATATTTGTATGTTTGCTAAAATCATCATGGAGGAAGATCTTTGCCATCTGAGAATTGGTTACACTATTCAAACCGATGTTTTACACCACAGGTTGTGTCTAGTATAAGGGATTACTTGATTATTTGTATATGTAATCAAGTTTTTAGAGATTATGGACATGACTTGCTTATTCAGATTTTGAATATATTGTAAACACAGAAGTTTGAATTTATGTAGTAACAAGCCACAAAGAGAATTGGAGTTTTAGTTTGTGGAGTTTAGAGTTTGGAAGTTTGAGTTTATGTAGTAACAAGCCACAAAGAGAATTAGAGTTTTAGTTTGTGGAGTTTGTGTTTGTGTAGTAACAAGTCACAAAAGAGAGAATTTGAGTTTGAGTTTGTGGAGTTTGAGTTTATGTAGTAACAAAGCCACAAAGAGAATTGGAGTTTTAGTTTGTGGAGTTTAGAGTTTGGAAGTTTGAGTTTATGTAGTAACAACCCACAGAGAGAATTGGAGTTTTAGTTTGTGGAGTTTGTGTTTGTGTAGTAACAAGTCACAAAAGAGAGAATTGGAGTTTTAGTTTGTGGAGTTTGTGTTTGTGTAGTAACAAGTCACAAAAGAAAGAATTTGAGTTTGAGTTTGTGGAGTTTGAGTTTGTGGAGTTTGAGTTTATGTAGTAACAAGCCACAAAGAGAAATGGAGTTTTGAGAAATGGAGTTTTGAGTTTGTGGTTTTTTTGTTTTTTTTCAAAAGAGAGAATTTGAGTTTGAGTTTGTGGAGTTTGAGTTTGTGGAGTTTGAGTTTATATAGTAACAAGCCACAAAGAGAAATGGAGTTTTGAGAAATGGAGTTTTGAGTTTGTGGTTTGTTTGTTTTTCTTTTTGACGTTTTGAGTTGTATAGTATAGTTAGTCTGGAGTTTGTTTTTTTTTTGGAGTTGGAGTTCTGGAGTTCATTTTCTTAAGGACACTTTTTTAAGGACCTCTCTAAGGACTTAGTCTAATGCTGCAAAGTCCCTCAACGGCGATGGGGGAAGCGCCCCCACCTCACTCATCCTCACCGATTCGAGGCGCCCCCACCTCACCTCACTCTCATCCCGCTTTCGGGGAGGCCCCCCACCTCACTCATCACTCATCGACCTCACTCTCTCGAGGGGGAAGCGCCCCCATCTCACTACTACCTCACTCACTCACTTTCTTTTTTCTTTTTAGTTGTTGTTTGGGATTTTATGCATGGTACCATTTTGGATGTAGATTATACATACCTTTATACATACCTGTAAGCGCCTCCATGTTCCATGTCTCGTCTCGGATGTATTCGGATGTATTCACCATCATTGTCCTGTAAATTCAATTGTCAACACATGTATCATTCACAACACCCCCCCAAGCATATCAAGCATATCATTCACAACAACCCTCTAAGACCTCTAAGACACTATATACTATAGACCTCTAAGACACTATACTATACACCCTGGGATATCCAGGTTACAACCCCTCTAGGAGGCCACCCTAGAGGTTAGATCATGTGAGCCATCATAGTGGGATATCCACTCCGACTTTTATTCACAACAACCCTCTAAGACCTCTAAGACACTATACTATACACCCTCGAGGTTACACCCTCTAGGAGGCCACCCTAGAGGTTAGATCATGTGAGCCATCATAGTGGGATATCCCTCCGACTTTTATTGGGACCTATCTCGGCCTCTCGCCCGTAGTAAATCTCGTGACGGAAATTTCCGTTTAAAGAGAACCCTCGAATTATATCCGATTCGAGGTCGTTAGATCTCGGACCAATGTGGCTCGACTAATTGTAGGGCATCCCCCCACGCACCACAGTCCATCCCCTTGGATGTCTCCAAAGGTTCGTCAACAAGGCCCAATCACATGATACTTAATCACTTCTAGGTGCATCTTATATACACATGCTACTTTTGCTTCTTTGGCATGTGGGATATTGGTGTGGGATATTAGGTTTAGGGTTTTTGTATTGGACTACTCTACCATGTAAGACATAGATCCAAAATTATCAAAATTCAAACTTAACATCCTTGGATTTGAACCTAACACCTATTCATTCAATATCTATCAAATGAATAAACCAACACACCTTTTAAACATATGTTAGTTATGAATGAAACATTAATAACATAAAGTCTAAACAATAACATTATCATACAAGCACAGAAAACACAAGTAGAAGAATACAAGATATATCAACTCATCATCATCATCATTATCTATTAAAACATCAATACATGAAAATCATCATCACGACAACCCAGATGGCTTTGATCTGTTCATCATCATCATCTGCTCACAACAACAAGTGTTCACTCACTATCACCATCACCATCACCATCACCATCACCATCACCATCACCATCACCATCACCATCACCATCATCATCATCATCATCTGACAACACAGGTGGTAAGTTGGCTCTGATCTGTTCTTCATCCTTAGGATCTAGAAGGTGAAATATAGGATGTCCTTTGATAGCATAATTTCCTTTCATTAGTGGAATTCTAACACCACATACTTGTGTAGAGTAAACCTTTGCAGCTCCTTCTTGAGAACATAATTCATAACCTCTCTTTGAACTTGGAATTTTTTTGAAGTAAGTTCCTTCTAATATACTTTCACCTTTTAAGAACCACGTTCCATTATCTTTGAAGTCTTTTTCCACTACATACTTCTCCCTTGTACATGCAAGCAACCAAAAGTCATCCCCTTGAGGTTGTTTTTAGTCTTTGCCACTAAAAGTAATCTCCACATCCCGAATCGGTCAGCAATATTAACACCTGAATATAAGGGCCTTTGTGACTTTCTAACCTCAATTGCATCACAAGTAGATGAAGAAGCGGGTTCAATTTCCACCAGTTCCCACTTATTCACATATATGGTATTCTCGCATCTATCCCAATGTTCATCTAAACAAAACTACAAAAGCATGAGAATCTTGAACTCAGAATTGAGTTGTTGATCCCAAAATTTGAATCTTGGCGTACACTATGAATTTTTGAGTATCCTTCACCGTATGTGCTCTCCATTTCTTACGCCTATCGACTTCTCTGCTTTAACTTCCCAAAAATCTTTTAATATCTTTCTTTTTTTGTTTTGGTTCCTCTTTAGAAGAAAGCGTACCAGAAAATAACTCCTTGGCGGCCTCCACAATATCATGTGCATTCTCTATCTTAGTATCGGGATATAGGAGTTGGACCATTCTGATCCATCTCTTTAATTCAGCAGACCTTGCCATCATGTTCTCCCTTTCCGTGGTTTGAACCAAAGTAATTCCACATCATATGAATTAGAGAGTCGATAAGAGTATCTAGCAATAAAATAAAATGGCCTTGCAGCTTTGAATTGTGATGCAAAGCACCATCAGAAAAACCCGGTGCCTCGTGGTTTCAGTCCTTGCTCTTCCATATAATTGAAGTGCATATTAAAAGCAATCTTTGCCGCGAATAAGGTATCATGTTTGCGGTCATCGATATATAATAATGTGTTTCTTTTACTACTTCACCATTCTTAGCCACATGATAAGTAATGTGGACAAGAATGGTCACCTGACGCTTGTCGGTATTGAGATTGCACTGTGTTCTCTCTTTCAATGTGTAATTTTCCGCCAAAATCTACCCGACACTATGACATCGAAGGGAGATTATCGAGCATTTCCAAAACTGTTTATCTTGCCATTTGTATTTGAAATTGTGGAGGGAAATTTTTCCAACCTTTGTCTTTGAGTTTGCTTATTAGCTTTGCTGGTGTGGTCTCTTTGTATTGGTGTTTCAAAACTTTCTTAGGCTCTCCACGTTTATCCACACCTCCATGTTCATAGTCGATGTACTCCCATTTCACAACCTCCTCACTCTCTAATTCCTTGGGGCAGATTTCAAACTTCTTTATCCCACACTCACTACAAGTACCGTCAAGACAATCCTTACTATAGAATTCATCAATCTCACCCTTCTGGCAAACAATACATTTCCAAAGATCACTGATGTCTGTAAAAATCTTGCACTCACAAGTACATGACTTTGAGTGCTTCTTCCTGAATTTAGTTAAACCATCCAAAGAAACATTTGTAACCCGACATGATGTATGCAACAACAAGTGTTATACTACGCTAGCTTCACTACAAACCACGGCTTCAAATTTTGAAAATTTGAAGCTCCAACTTTGACATTTGGATGTTTTGCTTTGAAAGCTTTATAGAGTTGCATCTAAGAACAAAACAATAGTTGATTATCAATCTCAAACCCCAAACCGCAAACATGAACCTCAAACTATAATAATGAAATTCCAAACCACAAAATAAAACAATATCCATTAGAAACCTTAAAATCACAATCTAACCTAAAACCACAATCCATCAAACCATAATCTAGACCCACAATATAATCCACAACCACAATCACAAGAAAATTGAAACCAAAAACCACATTCCAATCCAAAACCACAATCTAATCAAAACCATAATCTAGAACCACAATGTAATCTACAACCACAACCAAGTTTAAACCACAATGCAACGAATCACAATATGACTTGAACCACAGTTTAATCTAACCACAATGTAATCCAAAACCACAATCTATTCCAACCATAATGCAATCTATCTTGGATCTAAAACTATAATATACTATCTACAATACACAATCTATAATCTGTTATAGAGGATCTGGAGAAAACTGTGATCAAATCAAGCTTGAAAGAGTAGATAGATAATAGAGTAGTAACTAACTTGGCTTTGCTCTAAGTAATGTGTAGCATGCTCTTCTCTGATATTTCTTTCAAGTCTCCTAGATTTCACATCCTTTGTGTTTGGAGAGACCCTAGTATTAGAAATCCAAAAATCCTGTACAAGAGCAATGACAGAATCAGAAATGGAATCACATCTTCTTCCCCTTCTATAGTACACCCATTTTCCTGAATTGCAATTTATCTCAAATTTGTCTCTCTTTGCAGCAGTCAAATTTCTTGGATGAACATCAAGAACTTTTCCCATTTTTCTGTATTTTGCTTTTTACGTTCATTGCCTATTGCCATTGCTAAACAAGATTTTTTTAGCGACCATACAATCTAGACTAGTTGATTGCTTCATGATATGGATTGAATCTCGATATTATCTATTATGGTTGTTTTGCTTCAGATTCTTCAAGAGATCCCCAACTATCTCTTCCATAGCTTTATGTTCTAGTACATCAATCAATATTTCTCGTTTAATCACGGAGATTCATTGTTTTTGTTTGCCTCAAGAATGAATTGGCGGTGTTTAACACTACTCTCCTTTTTGTTGCACCACTTTTATCCAACCCATCTTGACCTCCAATCTTCACCAATGCCTCATTAGCTTCTTTTTGTCTTTTTCTCTGTCTTTGTTTCTTGAGGGCGTTCTTGCTCTGTATCTCTCTTTTTCTCTTCTTGATATTCTTTATAGTATTGTCCACAATACTAGGATCATGACCGATTGATATATCATCTGCATTCTCAAGATTGACACTAGAAATAGTTGCATGTTCTAAACCACAATCTAAAACTTCCCCAGATTGAATTTCTTTCAACAATGATCTCAAACTCACTCTAACAAATGGATCTTCATTCTGGATGTTCTGGATTTCTTCATCTGCCATATCTAAGAATACATCTTTCTCCTCCATTTTTCAGAAATGTGCTTCACACTGTAGACTTACCAAAATAATACTGAGCAAAAGAATGAGGAACAAACTCCCTCTACGTTTCCACCGTTTGAGCATTTGAAAAAATTCCCTCCAGCATTAATGAAGTGGTTGGTTATTATTAGAATTACTCATCGGTTACTGGAAAAGGCATCAACGTAATCAATGTTATACAAATTCTCAAACCACAAATGCATTTCTTAAACCACAAATACAAGCTATACTTTTAAGCTATTTGGGGGGGGACATGGGGGACACCAAAACTGATCCACTATAGCGTGAATCCACCCGTCTCTTCACTCATCTTGAACTTGTTGTTGCCAAGACTCTCCATATCAAATTTCACTTGTCTAATAAGGTGACTGTACACACTAGCAACTGGCTTGTCCACTAATAACTCAAAGTGGAGTGCATCTGTCTGCTTGTAGTAGTGGCCAGAAACTATGACTTCTCCCACACCAAATGCAGAACCCCATGAGTCTTCATATGCATCTAACAATGTATTTTTAGTCTCTGTACACCTAAGAACATAAAAGTCAACTCCTTCATCATCCTCTGGATCTGCATTTACAGCAAAGTTATCTCCAACTTCTAGAACAGAACTGAGGTATTCATTAGCCTCATCATCATCCTCTTCTTCATCCTCATCCTCATCTTCATCTTGAACTGCTTTTTGTTGGCTGATTGTTTTACGTAGATTTCTTCAACTTCAGTTCATTTGTGGACCAAGCTCCCAATCGAGCTTTGTTCATGCAATCATCCCATTTTCCATGAAAGCAAAAAGGGACGAGAAACAAAGAGAGGCACGTGGGCAACTTTTGCAGGATTTGTTTTGTCACATGGTCTGATGGAATGAAGTTTAGAGCTCCCACAAAGTGATCTCCATTCCCTCTTTTCAGATTTGTCTACATTTTCGGGTTCAATATGCTGAAAAAACCTGCAATATAGAACAGAAAAATGTCACCTCAAATGAAGAAGAATGCAATGGTACTGATTGAATTTACCTTCTTATATTTGGGTCTGGTGGGTTGTTCATCATATACCAATTCATGAAATCCATTAACGTCTTTGCACGCTCTCAATTTCGGGAATCATACTTCAATTGTTCTCTTGCCAAAATTCTTTTTAGGATTGCACCTTGTCCATCATGTTCTCCTTTCCCATGAGAGCTGGCAAAAAAATTCCATTCATACTCAATTCCTTCACTATTGACATAGTTCCTTCCTAAATACCAAAAAGGTCTTGCTCCTTTGAACTGTGCTGTGCAACCATCACTCCAAAAATATGTTTGTTGTACAAAATATTTTGTACTCTCGAGCCGATCTGCATGAACTTTCAAGCAATGTTGTACAAACTCACTTTGCTATGATCTCTATCATCCGAAATATAAAATGTACTTCCTTTATGATTCTCCTCTCATTACTGCTGATGATCTATTTGAGTTGTCTTCCTCTTTCTTTCTTTGCTTTTCCTTCTCTAGTTCCCTTCTCTCTGCTTCCTTAGCTTCCATATCTTCTATCTCATCACGGGTTGCATGTCTATATGTGATATGAACCAAAATTGATGCTCGATTCGTGTGCGATTGGCAAGATTGTGCCTCTTTCTGAATTTTAAAGCGTAATTTTCAGCAAAATCAATAAGCGAGACAACTGCACCTTCAGGGAAAAGTATCCAAGCACTTCTGAATTGCTTTTGCCCGGTGTGCAACATAATTGTGTGGGATGAATTGTACCGGTGTCTTTGAAGCATCTTTCTTTGGAATTGGGGTGAGGCTCTCTTTCTTGTATGCAAGTCTAGTTACCTTCTTTGGTTTCTTTCCTGCCATTTTTTTTTCTTGGTGGTCTCCTTCATGTAACCAACCTCTTACTATTTTTTGAAAACAAAGATCACTGTGTAAGTTTGCAGCACAACACAGCACAACAATCACAAGCACAAAAATCATTTAAGCACAAATGCCAAATACACTACCTTTTCAAACTGTTTCCACTCCACTTTGTAATCAGACTCCTCCTTCTCCTTTGGACATATTGGCAACCTGTTTGTAATACCACACAGAAATTTGTTTGTAAGATGTTGCATCAATCATCTTAACAACTCAAAATAGAATGTTCAAACATCTTAACATTAAAAAAAGAGTACCTTTTCAATCCACAATCCTTGCATGCCACCTGCAGACAATTATGTTTGTGCCACTCTTCATCTTCATCCTTAGGGCAGATCCTTTGCCTCCAAAAATCACTAGTGGATTTATAAACATGGTTCTTGGCTGCACAAAAGTTACCATCACCACAAACAGCACAAGTACAGTTGCAATCTTTATGCACGCCATTTGGATCTGTTCTGATTTTGTTGAGTGCTTGCATCACATATTCAAAGTGCATGTGATATTGGCAGCAGCAAGTTTCTCTTTCATTTAAGCGCCTCACAAATGATGGCTTCAGCAATTCAAATGTGCGCTGGGTAATCTTAATGTCATTATATTCCTTCTTGAAGTTCATGTAAAATTGCAACTGCAAACAAAGAAGATCTATATAGAAACAGATATATGCAACAGAAGAAACATACTAAGCGGGGGAAATCACGAGATATTTCAAGCGGTTGTATTGGATGATCAATTTTATCGCCATCTGCTGTAACAAACTTTCTCACATGCTTCTGTATGGTGAAACTTCGTGTGTTTTACGTCGAACTTGTAAACACAATTCCTAACCTCGTCACTCAATGCATCACACCTCTTTTTCCTTGAAAAACATTGACCACGGACCACATTCTTGGTGCGCCATTATTCTTCTTAAGTTGCGGCAACAGCAGATTTTCTAGATATATGAAGGAGGCGTCGCGGCCAGATTGGTTGATGGATTTTGGCTTTGATGAAGATACCATTTGCAAAGTAGACTTTCTTGCTTGCAATACATCTGTCTTCCTTAATTTCTTTTTGTTCATTGAGTGTCTCTGAACATTTTTAATCACATTCTTCATGATCTTGCTTTGATCATGATCAACAAAATCCACTTCCGGTGGCAATTTCGCCTTCACTCTCTTCACAAATCATTGCACCACCATTGCTTTATCCCCTTCTTTCAAAGGTTTTGTGATTTCGTTGAAATAATCGTCCATTTTTTGGACAATTCTTGAAACCTTCTCTTTTCGGGCCTCGTTCAATTTCAGGGTGCAAGTTTTCTTTTCTCTCTCTCCTTTCTCTTTTTTACGCTGCCTTGATTGCCTTCTTCTCTCGGCTTGAATTTCCGGAAAACTTTGAGTCTCTTTTCCTCATCCAAATCGAAACTGATTGATCCATTGAGGATCGTGATGTCTGAGAGAATTTTGCGTCTCAGAAACCGTGATCTACAAAGAACGAGTTCGTTTGAGAGGTACAAGCTTGAATGATCATTCCCGCCACAAAAGAGTTCAAAAACAGACCCGCCATCTCAAAAGCAGACAGAGCGCCCGGATCATTTGAACCCGAATTTGATTTTGAGCAGCCATGTCATCGATCAGGAAGCAATTTGCTAAAAGCGGAACATCGTGTTCCCGCTCTCCAAGCACCCCAAGCCTGGCCAGATCAAGCACAAAAAGCAGCGTCCGGCCCCGGGTGTTTTTTGTACTAATATCTAACTTAGACCCATAATACATTAATGGAGTTTCCATTAGCGAGTCTATTTCCAGCCTCAAGCTCCTTCCATTTAGTGAAAGCTCCAGCTCCACCATGATTTTCCTAATCCCTCTTATTATAGACCTGAGGAAGATTGAACGTAAAGTGAAAAGCAAGCGGGAAAGCAAGGAAGATTTATAGCCTAAAGATTTACAGCTGATCTTTCTGTTATTCTCAAATGCGCTCTTGTCCAGAGTTTTTTACGAAGCTTGAAGTTTACCTGATGTAAGGCCGTGATTATAGCATATAACAGACCGCTGAATCGCCCCACGGTCTTCTATATCCAATGCCCTGAATCGCTCAATTGATTTTTCGCATCCTACAGAGACATATATTACTCTAACACTCCCCACTTTAGCTTTTTTGAAGACCTAAAGCCTTCTGTTATCCAACGAATAGAGGTAGCTGTAAAGGATGTATTGATCCTTGAATCAATTCCGTCATATTTGTACTAGTAATGGTGCCCAGCGTTGCTGGGCATAAGTTGAGAGTCATTTGTAAACCTAGGAAGGAAGAAGGTTGCGGAGCTATAGGCGGTCCTTCATCATTGCAATACCTAGGAAGGAGGAAGATTGCAGAGTATAAGCGGTTGTTAATCATTAAAATATTCTAAGAAAAATTCTATATTAACGATGACCATGTGCTGAGATTCTTTTATGAGAAAGCAACAATATAGATGTTAGTGTATGTCTTATTGGCCAATTTTTTGGCAGTTTGAAAGAATGCAATTGAATAGAATGGTGCGCACAATAAATGAAGAATAACAATGGCAACAATTTTATTGTGGCAAGAAGTCCCAAAGATAAAGGCAACTTCAACCTCAGCTCACTCTTTATTCAAATAACATTTTTAAGATCAGCATTTTCTTTCTCTAAGGCATAAAAACATAGTGAGGTGATTGCGAAGCTCATGTAAAAAGAAAAAAATTGTTATGTTTGTTGTGCAATGGATTTGTTGTATATCCATGTTGTCATTATTCTTTATCCCCTTGTGTTCTATGTGTTTTTTTTTTTTTTTTTTTTTTTTTGACATGAAGCGTGTTGAAGGGGTATTAAAGTTGCCTATAAAATATTTATATATAATATGCCCTTTTGTTTTATGGTGCATCCTTGCTCTATTGCTAGAGTTGTGTTGAAGGAATATTAAAATTGCCTATGAAATATTCATATATATGCCCTTTTGTTTTATGGTGCATCCTTGCTCTATTGTTAGAGTCTGCCCATTTAAAAATATAGAAATATGGGTCCTATAATTGTTGGAAACCTCTACATGAATTTCATGTACATGTCTGTAGTGTTTTGTAGTATGTTACATAGAAGTTAAATTTGCTAAGCTTGATGGACATGTGGTGTGGAACTTGTAAATGATAAGCCAATGATAAGAAAAGAGAACATTAATAATGCATATCATACATATCATACATATTACAACATATTACATCATTTGTTATTGCTTAACTCAGCTTTTCAAACTGCAGCAAATGCTAACCTGTTGTGAAGATTTATTGTCCCACGTCACTGGTAGACAATGCTGGTTCTATCTTCTCCAATTTGTAACAATAATCTGAATTTCGATAAAGTGGAAGCACGACCATAATTATTTCCATGGCTTCTTTACCATGGAGAAATGATGCTAACCTAACTCTAGATGTGGGCCGCAGGGGCATAGGGGTTGCACCTCTGGATTTCTCTCATCAGCCTTCTTCAAAAATTCACGTAAAAACCAAGTAATTGTGGTGCCAATGCAAGGGAAGAAAGAAGATAGAACCATTCATTTTCTTTCTCATGCCAATAGCTTAGACAATAATTCTGCAATGGGCACATTGCAGTTAAACTTCTATATACATTGACCCTGAAAGAGAGATTCAAAATTTGAGGCATGCTGGACACAAAACCTGGCTTGTTGCAGTGCTAAGAGAAACATGTTTATCTCGTGTTGAGTTTCCAACTACTTATAACAAATCATCACTTTCGTTCTCCAAATCTGCAAGGTAGTACACTCATTGTTATTGTTTGTCCACATAATAATAATTGATTTTGAATCTGCCACATAAAAGGAAAAATTGCCATCGATATTAACTCTAGAAAGAAACAGAGAAACAGAAAGAACATACTAATTTTTTCACATGGAAGCTGCATAGGGGCTATACAGTAGCAGGGGATGGCATATTTACAAACTGAAGTTTGTCTTCATTTCCTTTGAAAAAGAAACCAACCACATAGCCAAAATCCAGCACTGCTGAGAAAGAAAGCTGCCATGAATAAGATTTAAGGATAAACCTATAATTCTCAGCACGGGCTCACACTTCCTTAGGCCCACTGCTATAAGCCATCCACAATAGATATCCAACATGCAGAAGCTTCAACAGAATAACTGTTCATTATCTCTGCAGAAGCTTCAACAAAACAACTGTTTATGCTATAATTGGATATGACTTACACAATTTTAATTTCCAATGGCACCAAGGTTCAACTGAAAATACCAATAAAAATGACCAATGGCTCCAACTCAAGACCTTTCCTGTAAGCACCAATGGCATTTTCGTTCAACTGGAAATACCAATATCAAGAACTCCTCAGACCTATATAAACTTTAAAATGAAAGAAGATTTAATCATACCTTGATCAAGTTCGAATTAGCCAAATTCATCTTGCAAAATTATTAGATGCTTTTTCGGCAGCAACAATCCCTCAAGGCCTTTATTAGCTGAAGAAAACAACACTTACAGCCATCCGAATAGCGAGAGATGAAGCTACAGATATCGAAATAGAAGTGGTTCCGATTGAAGATTTGCTGCTTTATAACATAGATTTAGAGTAGAATGGGCAATTTCCAGCATCCACCAATCCATCTGAGCTCGTCAATTCAATATCATGTCAGGTTTGTTTGATGGAGGAACAACGGCATCCGCCCAAAGCAGATCATACTTTTATCTAGCCCTGTTTGTCTACCCTGTTTCTACCGTCTGTAAGTTCGACAGACATGAAAACGGGCCCGATATATCAGAAGCTGGGCCGGACATATGAGAAGCAGAAGCATCTTTGGTGCAGAGGCATGGCACAGGGAACGGATCCGGAACAGAGCAACAGCTCGAAGGTGCTACTGCCGCCCTAGCTCGAAGGTGCCCTCGCTAACCCTAGCCAAAAAAAAACCCTAGAATCTTACGTGGCGTCATCTCTTCCATTGATTTCATCAAATCTGGGCCGTCGAAAGTTTTAGGGTTTTATGCACGACATACACTAAAACTTTATAATAAAGGATGGATAGGAAGCGCAGAGCTTGTGCCCTCCCCAAATATAGAAGCCGCAGTCGTGAAAGAAAAAATTCGCTTGAAAATCATGCCGGAGATTGTACCCAGGAAAAAAGACTTGTGTACGTGTCACTCAAATATTAAGGTACAAAAGAATCGAATCTAAGGAGAATGATTTATATATGTGTGTGTAGATAAGTAGGAACAAAACGTTGAAAATAAATTGAATTGATTTCTATCTAGGGGATGTACAAAACATATGGAGAACATGCTGGCTTTAGAAGTTGTGAGAGTGAATAGTGGATGCTAAACAGAAGATGTTTGTCATAGCAATACATAAGTCAATATGGTCTGTATTAGCATTGAACTTTGATCTGTGTTTGAAGGTCCAATGACAATTGGACGTACAATGGTAATTGTGAAATCCCCAACAAACTGTTGTATATTCATAAATCTATACATATATCTATCAAACAATATGTCCTTACAAATTTTGTTCGTGCCTCGTATGCTTACTCCAATCTCAAAAATTGTGTAATCTCAGATATTGTGTGTGGCTATATTAATGCTTTGCATATGTGAATGATGATATGCCCAGAAGATTCGACCAGAGAGAGCAAACTTCAAGAGAGAACTATTCACAGATAACCTTAGAAGAAGACAAAATGAGGAGAAACGTAGAATCCCTGTTTAAGCAAAAAAACTCCAGTTGAATCTGCTGCATCTTGCCCTATACCACCAACAGATATTGCTTACCCTGCAGCAAAGAAAACTTCCAGAATAGAATCTTCCAGAATCAAATGTCGCTTCTTATCAAGTTGTTGCAGGACACCAATTCTTCAGACACAATTCCTAGAAAGAGACTAAGCAAGTTCATTCAACCAAACTTCACAAATAAAAGAGGGATCATGAAAACAACATCTTACGAAAACCCTCCCATGCACCAGGTATCTTGAAGCAGCTATATGCTTGCATTGGAATGGAGGTATTCGATGAAAAACGTGTAAAAAATGGTAAAAGATAGTCATCAAATATACCTTTGCATAAATGATAGCGGTCTGTGCCCAGTAAGCTAACGTCATAAGCTGTCATATATTTACAGCAGGCAGAAACCTTGAGCAGAAGACTCCCTGTAGAATACACTTCTTGCAGACCTTCCCTGCCTTCTTCCCCATCCCCATATTTTCTGCCCTCTTCCGCATCTTAAATCCTTGACAATATTTTTACCTGGGCTCCAGAATATAAGCCAGCATGCCCAAAATTATGCATTCTCTTGCTTCTGCAGAAACAACATATTTTTTCGTAGCAAGTTCAAATCATCACTTGAAACATCAAAAAGGAAAAAGAAGAACAGAATACCTGGCCAATCTCGTAGAACAAAGAGGTGTTGAATGATGCAGCAGTGCCGAATGATGCAGCAGTATAATAGGCATTAGAAAATTTGTAGTAGATAGTGGCGATCCTCCAAACTGAACACCTGGGCTTTTAGCAACGACATAGAAGGAAGGTGCTTTACAAATAAAAACCTTGAGAAAACCATAAACGGTTGTATCGTTTGCTTCCCTCGCTTAAAACCCTAAGTACGGAATGTTTGCCTTGCTCTTGTTTGCAGAAGCGTTGCATTCTGCAATATCAGCCACAAATAAAAATGGATGAAAGGTGAACCTTCTTCCAGAACGTTTATATTAAGAACAGACAGAATCTCGGCGGAGCTCAGAGTGCCATAGCCAAATGAAAGAGTCTGTGATTTCAAATCCGATGAATGGACTAAAATAATCCCGCATGCGGGAGATGGAACGCCGCATGCGTCTGCACTGCGGCATTCCATGCACGAAGTCCAACGCCTTACCATTTTAAAAAAGAAGATAATGCAAATGCTTTGGACCTTGAAATCCATCACATGGATGTGAACACTACTTTCTTAAATGCTAAACTTGATGAAGAGATATTTATGCAGCAAGCAAAGGGTTTTGAACAAAAGGGGAATGTAGTATGGAAGCTTAAACGAGCTGTTTATGGGCTCAAACAGTCACCAAGGCAATGGTATTTATGCATGGATAACTTCTTGAAGGAGCAAGGATTTGTTAAACTTCAAAATGAAGGTAATTTGTATGTTTACAAGGAGAAGGTAAATTTCTGCTTTATTGCCTTGTATGTTGATGACTGCATAATGGTTGCAAACAATTTGGAATGCTTAAACTTTCGCAAAACAGTGCTAAGTAGCAGATTTCAAATGACAGACCTAGGGTTGTTGCAAAAATTTCTTGGTATTGAAGTGCACAGGAATCGAGAGCAAAGAAGAATAACTTTGACACAAAGATATAACATACAAGGTATATTGGAAAAATTTGGAATGGTTAACTGCAAAGGTGTAAAAACTCCACTAGTAGTAGACCAGATATAGCATATAGTGTTAACCTACTTAGTAGGTTTGGAAACAATTATGGAAAACAGCATTGGCTTGCTGCCAAAAGGGTATTAAGGTTTTTAAAGGGAACTTGCAATGAAGGTTTAACCTTCACAAATACAAATTTGGAATTAACTGCATATTCAGATGCAGATTGGGGTGGAGATTTGGACACAAGAGAATCTACCTCTGGATATATCTTGCAGATTGGTGGAAGCACAGTGTCTTGGAGAAGCAAAAAACAAGGTTGCATAGCCATGTCAACTGCTGAAGCTGAATATAATGCAGCCTCATTAGCCAGTAGAGAAGTTGTTTGGGTTAGAAGATTGTTGAGTGAAATAGGAGCAGTTCAAGATAAGCCTACCACGTTGTTTATTGATAATGTTAGTTGTATAGCCATAGCTAAAAACCCTGTGCTACACGAAAGGACAAAGCATATTGAGCTTCAAGTACATTTTATCAGAGATATGAATATAAAAATTACTGTGGAATACAAAAATACAGAAGACCAAACTGCAGACATTTTTACTAAAGTATTACCAGCATACAGGTTCTTGAAGTTACAGGTGAATATTGGAATTAATGGTACAAAACCAGATGGAGTAAGTGCAGTAAAAGTCAAGGAAGCAGAAAAATACAATCACAAGTCAGTACAGTTTGATATAACAGCGTAAGTTCATATCAGAATATGAATATGTGACATTAAGGGGAATGTTGCAAATATGTAATGTCAGTATATTCATGCTTAAGGGAAAGATCTTCAGCATATTCATATC